>LUCM01008480.1:460425-478169 GCA_008360955.1 Fasciolopsis buskii
AATGATTGAAAACGCGCGCGTTTGTACAGTTAGGCTGTTTCGAGTGTTGGCTGCAGCAGCATCTTATATTTTCCCGCCTGTGTAGGTCCATTCCCTGCTCCCCTTGGATATTCACTGTGTTTATAGAAACATGTAACCTTGGGCAAATGGTATCGGTCAGTGAGGCTTGCCTTGCTGTTTAACGCTGAACGGTGGTGGTGATTATGATGAACAAACCGAGATGCGAAAATTATAAATTCCCAAAACTGAGTTATGTCGGTAAAATAACTTGACTTACTATTAATGGTTGACTTTCGATCAATAAATACCGTTAAATGCACTGTGATGATCGTCGAACCACAGACGAAGATGGCTACCAGTGACATCAAGTCCAGATTGGGCTCATGTTCAAGCACGCCTAAAGTGGGACGTTTATTATATGGTAACAGAACTGAATCGACAAATCGATGGGTGGTTGGTTTTGGAAAGATTGAAATCTTTAGATAATTTTGCCTGGGTAGACGAGTAATCAAAAGGTCAAAATTTGCCGGACTCTTTTTTGTTATACGAGTTATCTACACGAATCGTATGATGGAATCAATCCCGTTTTGAAAAGACCTCCACTATCACAGCTCATCGACGGCATTAAAAGCAATAGCTCCACCTCCAGTGCAAGGACCATATAAATTCTCGCTTGTAGTAAAACAAATTCTACTTTTATCAGATCTGCCAAACGAAACTTAATAATCAACCACGCCTGAGAATTCGAGCTGGTACCCTTTGATCTACATAAACTAACTGAATGACCCGTCTTGGTGCTCACCTGTCATCGCATGTTTTCACATGTCCCAAGGAGAAATAAAACTTTATCGAGGGCAAATTTACACTATCAGTCACTTGGCTGGCTGGAAAGTGAATATCAGCTTCCCGGATCGGTATGGGTGTGATATTGGAAAACAGGCTACTAAGAATGGATCATCTCAGGGTTGATGGAAGTAGCAACAACGCTGAGAATCACCGACACAGACGACGGAATGGACAACACTAGAAAACGCTTACCGGTGCCGCGGATTCCATGGTTTATCGATGGTTGACACTGTCAGCTGAATGACTGAAACGAAGACATGAAACTATTTAGCCATATCAGTTAGGATTTGTTGCCTATATAAATTTCACCTATCGCTGACGGAGTATAGGGTAATCCTGGATGTATTTTCAACAGTTCCTGTTATGGTATTAACTTTCGCAATGTAGACTATTTATGCATATATGCATATATATGTACATTTATGTATATATATGATATTTTAAGAAGTCTGGCTGGAGGTCATGTGCCATTAGAAATATGGGTAAGAAAACAATGGACCAGAGGCAGAAAAGGAAAGGGAGCATTGACCAAACTTAACCAGAGATGAGAAATTATCTATCCTCCACCTCCACCTCGTTGTCACCAAGAAACTCCGCAGCCCAGCGTAGCGGTTCTTTTTTGTCCAAATCAATCATTGTCTCTACCACTGAACAAGTGAAACCACTCGAACGAGCTTAAGTCATTCACTCACACACCGACCTATGCGACCTTAGACACGGAACGACCAGTACGGAAGCCGCAAGTGAGTGGACGTGATGAATGCTATTTCCGTACAAAACGTTCTAATTCTCGAAAACTTGAATATCCGCCAGAGACGGAGAACCGCAGGAACCAGCTGTCTGAGACGACTGGCGGCTGTGACTAGTCCAACATCCTCAAGATTTTGATGAAAAATAGAGAAGCGTGCTTGAGCAAGTATGTGAAAGACGCGGTTATCGCTGTTCGGTCATTTGATTACTGATCTTCCAACCATTGCAAGTGTCCTCAAGATCCAGTTTTTCTGATACCTTGAAATCCTGCATTATTTATGGGAACAAATCACTAGCTCAATGGAGCTAGGTTAATTACTGCTTCCAGAAAATCAATAAACACAAGCATTTTAATTGAATAGCCGTGTATATAAGGTATTGTGTGTATTGGCAATAAATGTTACACGCTGTAAATATGTAAACGTATACTTAGCGTACGTGAAATTTCCTACAGGCACTTCAGAGTATATATGGTGGCTTACCTATGAGTGCAAAGAATCTGAATCCCGATATTACTCAACGTATTCATACTTCAAATCAAAGTGCACGCATGAATCGATGGACGGTGATGCAGTTAGTACCGTGCGGTTTCAGCCGCTCGATTTATCAGTGTTTTGCATGCACAGTACAGTCAGCTTTGATCGATTGGTCACGGACCGAGCAAAATTACAATCACGCTTTCGGCCATAGCATTGTACGTGATATGGATTAGTGGAACAGTCTTCTTGGTTTTAGGACATTACTGAACATCTGACCATAAACGTAAGGCTTAAACGCACAGAATTCCATTTTGAGCTAGAATAGGATTGACGTAAGCTAATTAATAGACTAAAATCAGTCATCTAATCGGCTGTTTGAATTTAGCAGCAGTTATATCCACGAACTTAAATCTTTCCCTTGTTCAAACTTACTGAATGTGATGCACAAAAATTTTACTTTTCAATCTAAACTCTCTTTAGTCATTGTTTTCATCCAGATGTGCATGTTAACCTGAGTAAGAAATCAACAAGAACCCACGTTCGCCTAAAACATGTATGGTAAACTTGCTTGAACAAGCGATATGACGTTCTGTACAATGAAAACGGGCAATCCGTCCGGAAACCAGGTGCAGCCCGGCACCAACCGCACCCAATTCCAGCGGGAGAAAGACCAGGTATAGGCTTCATTTAAGAGCCTGGGACGACTGTTAGGGAGACCTTGGTAAGTGTATAGGACCAAATGCACATCAGCAACAGACACTGGTGATCAAGTACAATCCATCAGTTACCACTGGGAGTTATAGGAGACTCAAAAGCATTCAACGATAGTCAATGGACTGATGGTGAGTGCTGTGGTCCTCTGTCTGTTGTTGAAAGATGGGAATATTAACTGTTCGTATTTGGCAACATCATGTTTTGTGTATTCTGTGAGACCCATGATGATCTGTGAACATAAATGACTTATGCATCATCGGTGCCCCTGTGAATAAAGCCAAGCAGTTTAGGACCTCGATGAGAACCGACAATCATGGATGCAACTGTCATTATCTACCCCCATCACTCTCGCCAACACACACGCAATACGACTGCTAATCGTTCTCGGCGGACTTTGCTCCCCAGATGGTTCTTCTAGGTTGGATTAGATAATGATTGTGACCGACCGGTTTCTGTGACTATTCGCGATAATTGTAAGTAATTTGCCTGGCAACAGCAACCAACAGACTTTATTTTCAAGTCACTGAAACAACACCCCCATATGCTCTAGATGAGATTGATTAAAATCGGAAGTGCTATTCAGTCACGCGATCACCATCTATTTAGCGAAACCGGTCATGTGCTCCCAGGCAAGTTTTATTCACTCTTCCAGATACTACTCAGTGCTTCTACATATGCATGTGCATATCCTGGGACATTCTGCCCTCGTTCCTATGGTTGGCTCAGCCCAGCTGACAAAAATTATCAACGAATCACAGTTGTGGTTCTTATGTGGACTCTTCGACGAAGAACTTCCATGCACACTTGTGACGCCTCAAATCCGATTCTCGTGAGACATATATATATATAATGTATATATGCATATGTATATAATGATTTCGACTATAACGGCAGCTGCCTGTTATTCTTGATCAGTGGCAGCACGAGGTTGCTTAGGCCTGCAAACTTAAAAGGTCCATATGCGATATCGTTCGGACCCAGTGACAAACTGAACGGGAACTCGAAACCCTAACTTAGTCAGGACGTCTTCCTCCAAAGTAAAGAATTCAAACTGAATGCATGAAACTACTAGTTCTTCGATGTTTCCACTTTTGCATTAAACAGATCAACATGTTTCAGATTTGTTCTTGGCACGGTAGCAGGGTGGATTTGATGCCCCAGGCAAATCGAGCCTCATAAAGTGCTCGATCATTCTTGATGCAATCTTCGTTAACCTTTTGCCTACTAGATAGAGTCGTACGTACGCGATGGTCTCACGTGTGTCCGATGTAAATAAACTGACTAGGTGGTTGCATATGGAGTGGGTTCATGCGCGTATCGCTCAGCTTTTTGGCGATTGAATGCATGTAGTACTAGTTCGCTGGAACAGCATGTGCGTGGATATAATTTTCGACAGTAACGTCATACGGCTAGCGGGCACACGGAGCGCCATTACATCGAAAAAGTCCACAGCGATGGGGAACCAATTGTATATAACCCCTATGATGGAAGTTTTTTCATTTTCTCTGTACTTGAGCTGGGTATATCGATCCTTTTAGTACTTTATTGTCGCAATCGTCTGGTACCGAAGCTATCAGAAAAAACTGATGAAACTACGCATCAAGCGGTAGCAGGCAATTTGCTTCAACCCTATTACGGAAACTTCATCGTTAACTTCAATTTGCGCTGTCGACGTGACCCTACTCATGAGTAGTTTTGTCGCTCACTGTATAATTATCACCGAGTGTGTCAAGGTTCGCTGAAAATGAGATATAGTCGCTTTCCATCTTCCGGCATATTCAAGAAGTTTCCGGTGATTCCAAGCCAACAGTTTAACCACGTCCAAAAAAACGGCAATTTTCTGCATTCCTGAGGCCTGTATGGCAGATCAGCTTTAGCTTCAGTTTTTCAGTTACCTGTCTTTTTTCTGGATAATCGGTCGAATGAGAATCTGATCAAAAAAAAGCGTTTCGTCGATTCCGATTGACGATTTTAGCGCATTGAGGAGCCTGTATAGGGAGGTTTTACAAATACAAAATTCAAATATGACCAAACCAAAGTGAATGGACTCAGCTATTGCACTTGAACGGTGCTTCCTGCTAATTATTCCAAACTGAGCGGAAATTTGAAACACCAACTTGATTGCGAAACATTTTGACAGAGGCATACGCTAAATATATGTAAAACATTCAAAATCTATACAAGTATCGGAGGTAGTTTAACAAATCCGAGCCGTTATGTTATGAAAAATGGTAGAAGTCGAGGAAAACCATCCGGACAGGTCAGCGGAAAACTGTCACGTGACTTCTCCTTTCAAATCGCAAGTGCGTCAAACCCGAAGAGTTCATAGTTAAACATTAGCGTGTCGCATGAGAGGCAACTGATGCATCGTTGTCCCATTCACTGTGCACCACAGGGATTGCAGGGAAACGAGGTGAACCCAACAGAGTTTCATGCACTATACGCTGGAAACATTGCTCATTTTCATTAATGTCCTCTTGTTCACTAGTCGAACCGGCCCGTTAACAATTTATCGAAAGAGGCATTTTCTTCTAACGCAGATAAATCGCTCGATGCACGCATAATTTTATGCGAGCAGATTGATATGCCCGCTCCCAAAATACCTTGACACGACCTGGTTTCGCTGAGTTAGAGTACATGTCAACATTCGTGTAGCTCCTTTTGATCCACGGTTTCGACTCACTCCAGAAACGCCGGTTTTTATTGTTGAATTGAGTGGTTTAGCTAATTCAATCTTTATGCTCCCGAACTTGACTACTGGGTTTTTATTTGCAGGCCCAATAAGTGCAACGATAAACCCGCCTACTATGTTTTGATTACAGCTGCCACAAGTCGACGAGATGTCTATTTGATTAGACTACCGTTGGATCAAATATCCAACAGCGAAGTAAACGTCCGGTCATCTGTTGGCCATGTCACCTGTTATGGAATAAATATCCATATGGGTGGGCATGATGCCGACACATAGTAGCTACTCAGTGGCTGTTTACTACCTTAAAGGAATTAAGTTGATCATACTGATCGCACTGTCAATGTACTGCAGGCTGGACGAAGGGCTTTTGGTTTGCGTAATACTGCACCGTTGATTCCATGTACGCCAGGCGGAACCGAAGAAGCTGCGTTCCTGTTTGGTACATGTTTGCGTCTCCATTTGGTTATCTGGGGATTACAGGCCGATCATATATCAGTACGGTTTTGGACATCGGTCTTGTAGGGCTACCATTTGATGCTTTGAATGCATAGCCGCTTTTCTGGTGCAATGTCCGGGAAACAGAGCGGGCCGACATACCCGCTTGGACTGGGATAAAGGACGCATGTGCCAAGGATCGGGTGGACTGCAAGTCGGAAAACGGGGACGAAGAAAACTAGCTATTTCGTCTGATTCCGGAACGTAGAAAAAACGGTCTGATTTTCATGACACGTTTAGAGGCGAACATAAGCGGTTTTCAAAATGAAGTAGACAATGAGCCAGAGAGACGGGGCGTGATCGCTCAATGAGTTTTAAGCAGAGGAAACCTAATGTAGATTGTTCGAGTATTGTATAAACGGACAGTCGTGTTGACCGCCCAGAGGCCATTTGATCGTTTGTGATTGATTGATCAGGGTGGGATTAAACCAGAAGGAAGACAACCGACCGAAGCTGCTAGTTTGTGAGAAGTATAAACTTGGGAAAACAGTGCAGACGTTCAAGTGCAAGACTTTTGCTTTGGTGCGACGACATACTAAGCGCAAACAAAGGCATGTACGAGATAAGTCGTGATCTGGCCAAGTTTGTCGATAATCCCCGACTGATTCACGCAAACGAAGACCAGTGGTGATGTGGTTAATCTGAAGCCAACACTGTGAAGACGCAGGAGGGCATCAAGTTAGCTGATTCCGGCTTGTATGGCGAAATTTTGTGTTCGCCAAAAACGGTAGGTGACTGAAACGGAAAAACCTCCGGTGATCGCCAGTGTCAAGTTGATCGGCCGGAACAGCGAATGGGCCTGCAGTGAGTCTGTATATCTCACCAAACAACCGAAATGGGTGTTGGAATATCTCGCAACCAACACAACATCCGTTGAACGCATACATCGAGGTAATCTGGACGAACCTCGATGTAACTAGTAATTGGCTTCAAGATAGCTGCAATCAGTGGGCAAATACACAGATATCACGTACAACCAATGGCAATTCAATCAATGTTATTGGCAATTACAGAACCGTCCAACCGAACTGCACACAAACGGCTGTCTGACTGAACACGTTCGTCTCACGTGCTCAGATATCCCGATGCCCTCAATGACCACAAGCATAAGAAATCGAATCAGCTAAAATGCGAAAGAAGAAGCAAAACCTTGACTACACCTTGACTACGAAGTCATTACACTCCGTCGCAGTGGGACCTCTGAAACAGTTTTCACGAGAGTACACAGCAGTTCTGATGTCAAGTTTATCCTGTGCAAGCTGGTATGTCAAGTGATCTCTGATCATGACTTCGACTGCTCCCGTAATCACTTTTTTCGAAATCTTTAAGGGGAACTCGGTTAGTTGTCGGATGGCCAAAGAACAAGAGAAAATAAGCAAGAAGCATAACACAAAGTAGGTGCTCATCAGAAATTTATCCAATGTGCAACTTAGTACATATGTCGCTTTGAAGAACAAACGAAATGTATAAAAATTGAAATACGCTTTTATCTGCGCCGAAAACATTTGCACAGTAAGGCAGTTTTGGCTCAAACATGATAAAAAAAGGATTTCGTATGAACAGGCACCAAATAAGGGACTTCCGAACAGCTGACTACATTTGAAATCCCATCGAACGAGTCTCTAGACCAGACAAACTACAGACAGGTTGGTTGGAATGGAGATGTGCGGGAGTTTCAGTCAAAGAATGACTGTTGACGCATCATAAAATGCAAATTCACGAAGAGCTCGAGTTTGCTAACACATGGCGGATCAAAGCTAATTGTGTGCTTAGGGACGTCAACGCATAGCCCATTTCATCTAGAACATTGCGACGGCATTTGTCGTGTGCGGTCTGAAATAAACAGAAAATAGAATGATTATAAGCTAACGATGGCTAGTAGCATGTTTACCAGATATTAGATACATTGAACAGGCAGAGTAAAAATCCACAATCAAGCAAATATTTTGTGCAGAATCTTTTACTGTTCTTGTAAATTGCACGTCAAATCCCTCACTTCATGTGAGCTTTCTAGAAAGTGTTTCGTGAGCAATTATTCAAAACTAGGGTGGCCGGAAGAATGTTTGGTCATTGGTTTAATAGAAAGTTGAATCGCTGATCAACACAATGACCGGGGAGTGTTGATGCGACGTTGTTAGATCGAAATGTTGGAGGGGAATCAAACCTTTGTGCAGACCCACCCACTTGGATTTATTACTACCCGGTGCATTTCATCATAAGCTTCCGAATGAACTAGTTTCTCGGGTCGGAAACCTAAGTACACTGGTTGTGCTAAGGCGTGAAGGGGGATTATCGTTATTCTCCACAAATATCGACAAGATTTTGAACAACGAGGTCAAAAAACACTGACCTGCATAACTCAACTTGAACCGCTTCGCTGTCTGTACACATCCATACTACAGTCTACGTGATCGTGTACAGTCAGTAACCATCGGAAACTGGGGTAAGGCTGAAGTGAATAATGATTAACAAGGGTGACGGCAGGAAGAAACTGATGACCCATTCATGCTATTTGTAAGGTCCAGGTTTCATATGCATGATGACTAAATACTCGGTATATTCGGGTATATTTGCGTTTGTTGTGCTCCATATGGCCTTAAACGAATTGTTTGGGGTCACAGTTTCGACGATCGGATAAAAGTTGCGTAATCAGGATTGAGATAATCTCATCCATTCAAACTGACTGCATATTTTTTGTAGTCAGCGGAATATGTTCGCCTATTTGATAACGCAACGGCCTCTCTGTTCTGTCTAAGGATGATCAGCCGTCTACGGCTGTATCGTCATACTTAGGAGGAATCATTGGAGCAGAAGCACCTTGAACGAAAGGGCGTCCCCACAAAAGGACTCAGTCATTCCGTCCGGTTTCTACATTTGTTGGTTGTGCGACAAGGGGGGAGAACTGCGTTGACCCCAACCAGGCACTCCAGCTGGGCCCACATTACCTAATACGATAGTCTACCTTTGCCTACGTCCTTGTAATGTCATTGACTGACTACTCAAAATCATCATGGACTAATACAGTTTTCACAGGGCGATCTACGACCATGCGCAACAAGACCCAAACACCCCAACCTAGTGAGATTCAACGCCTCCTCTAATGGTCGAGGTTCAGGGCCTAGCACGATGCGCCTAACTTCAGCACGATTAGTATGATCCTCTTATCGTACTCTAGTAATATCGCGGGCAAAACAGCGCTCAAAAGGTAAAAAAATTACCTAATAATGCACAATAACAGCGCAAAATTATTTTCGTACAATGTCATCAGAACGACGAAGTCAAAGTACCTAGTTGACATGATAGACAGAAATGAAAAGACTGAGATTTTGGATAAGACTGAGAGTAGAATACTTGGAGTTTATAATCCGAATTTGGTAAAGTGCAGCTGAAGAAATTAAAGCCAGGCCAAATCAGGGAACGTCTACAGTTAATTACAGACAGAATAAATATTCCCTAGACACAATGATAAAAATAGAACGAAAGAAACAATAGGCATAAATGCACAGTACAAACAAAAGAAAAGAAAGCAAATTCCCCAAAACTGATCTCAAAGTTTTCTGTATTAATGTCAGCATTACTGGGAATCCGAGCAAAACAATGAACTCTGGAGAAAATCTGGAAATCTACGGCTGCCTTGGAAACCAGTGCCAGAAGTCGAAATGCATCTACTTAGATCTGAATGAAGAGAATGAAACCACTTGATTAATTTAGTGAGACAAACCTTCGTGAAAATTTAAAAATATTTTGAAATTTTAAACTGTCTAACACATTGACGGATTATCCCAACGCATTCACGCAGGTGCATTACAAATCTACGAAGAGATTGAAAGTTGTCTTAATAAGACCAGGAAGGACATTTGGGAGTAAACATGAGCAGGAAGAAAATGATAACATAAAGCCTAATTAATTAAACTGGAGTAAATACCATCCTCAGATTGATCACAAAGGAGGCAAATTTCCTGACTCAGCAGAATTTTTTACAGATTAGTTTTACGCTACCATTTTCATTTCGAGTGTGTAAGTTCTGCAGGCTGATGGCTACACTAACTGAGCTTCATTTCATGAGGTTTCCCTTCAATTTTAGACACCTTAGATCAGGACTTCTGCAAGTTCCTTCCCAGAAGCCCTGGTGTTATGCGGAATATCTTAATGCCATGATCCGAGATGACGGACAAGGAAGGTCTTAAGTTTGGACCGTTCGGGGTTGCAGGACCCCATATTGCAATATTAAAAATGATCTGAGTGATCGTTGGTGGCTTTGTTGGAGTTAAATTGTTAAGGCTTGGTCCTCATGAGAAATGACTGGATTGGTCATGCTAGAACCAGTTGAAAAGCTCTGATCGCACAGAAAAAGTACGCCCGGCTTTATTCACAGGGAGGAGAAGAAAAACGATTTGGTCGTACGTCGCCCATCTTAATTCCGGTTGGTTCAATTTGCCATGCCTCGGGTAGTGATTTCGATCGTCTAACAAGAAAACGAAGGCCGCCAGCCTTTTTTCTTATTGAGACTACCAGCGAGAGCAACAAGGACATTGAGGATGCTAAGAAGTAACGTAAAAGGAAGGAGAGAGATCTCGGGAATTGGTAACTCCGAAGTCTTCGAATCAGGCTAGGCCAAAGATTTTGATTAGCGCATGAAGGCTGAAGTTCATTGCACTCATGTCCTCGTTGCTCCGAATTGAGGAAGATAGGGTGTACGTCCCCATTCCAAGCCTATAATGTAAACACCAAGACAATTATCGAAAGAGCACTCGGAAGAAATATAGCCAGAAAAAGAGGCCAGCACCTAGAGAAACTACTTCGGCATAAAAAGCGCAAATGATAAGAGTTTTTCTCGTTAGTAATTATATCGCTGATGGAGAGCAAAATAACCAAACAACAGATTAATTTATCTGCCGGTTCTATTGTCCACCGCACCTTTTAGAGCCTAAAACGTAAAACGCACATCAAATACAGCTAACCGGTTATTTGAAATTGTTCCTAAAGGTTCGTCGATCACGGGAATTTTATTTAGAAAAACCATGCCGTTTTCTGCTCGAAATAATTGAAAACCACGTCCACATGAAGACCAAATTTGAAGCTAGTGATGAAACAAAAGTGACTCCACTAAACTAGGAATTATTCCCAAAGAAAATTTTGTAAAGATCATACTGACTAACTCTTATAGCCGCAAAAAACAGCGAACCGAAAAGGTAATATTTCTCAACGGAACCAAAGCAGAAGGCACAATGGAAAACGATTTTCTCAGAGAATGCAGAATACAGAAATATGATAAATCATGAAATCAACACAAATCCTAACGTTGAATAGAGATGGCATCACTTATCAGACGCTAGGCTCGCGGCCGAAAATCATCCGAACACTGTGCTGCCATCCTAACCTTGATGTGAACCATCAGCTGCACATAGCCATCTTTCACACAATTGAAAAGTTACTGGTCAAGTATCGAAGGTAGTAGGCTGCCTGTAAAGTGGTCCCGTTGCCTTTCTTAGGTTTCGTACCGCAACTCAAACATAGAAAAAAGTACTGAGGAAGGATGACGGCTCTTACCATAAAAGTCAGCGACCGTTGACATCAAACAATCTCTTTAACCTGAACAGATCCATAAGAATCATCTGATTATGACAGGTGGAAGACAAACGTATTGACTGGCCAAAGGTCATTTGATCGTCTTTTTATTGGATTAAGGACAATGAATTCTAACTAGAATCGAAACGACCGACGGAAACCGCCATAGTTTGTGGTGGCAACGGCCAAATTTCAAAAAAATCTCCTCTGGGACTCCACGGATGTACACTAAAAAGGACCGCAAGCAGTCATAGATCGCAAGTGTTCACAAGATTTTCAATGGTGGGTTGAATGTTGCAAATGAAAGCGACGAATCGCTTCATACGCGAAATTACTCACATGAATCAAGAATACGCCTCGATCACTGCACCCGTTTGAGTCCGAACTTATGTTCCAGTATTTTGACAGTGTTTTCTAATGCACTAAAATGTGAAAAGGGAGAGCTATTATCAACGGAAATCCTACAAGTTGGAAGGCTGACAGTATTGGACATGGGGCACTTCTACAAACTTTCTCCGAGAGTTTGTCAACATTGGAGCCAAGTGTCTCAAATCATCCTAACCAGATATTGTTCATTTCGATGTTAGATAAAGTGCATCATTCAGAAAAGCAACCAAGAATGAAAAGGACTTCACAAGTAGAACTCTCAACCCAATTGGGGTATGTCTGTGATAAGAAGTAAAGTTGACCATAAACTGCATTTATGACGCACCAGCTCGTGACAGGCTCATTCAGTTTACCAAAGCTCTGGCCAATGAACGTATCCTGAAGTGAATATAAATAAGTCGTTTCACGAGAATAACTAGTCGGGAAATATCCCTTGAGGCATTAGTAAAATGTGAAGCGAAACTGGCCATAATGATTTAGGTTTGTGTACTGTTATTGAATCTAAGTGAGGCATAATGATTGCAATCCAGCAGTGAGAAGCAGGTGTTACTGATAGACGAATATCAGATAGCGATAATTCAGATATAAATGATGCAAAATAAATTAGTAGGCTGCAATGCGGTAAACGAGCTCCATATAAATTCACTACGCACAATATATGATCTCACTACGCACTAGATATTAAGGCGAGCGTATCAAAACCTCGGAAGATCCTGAGGGGGAGGGTGGACAAGATTATCGTAGGGATTCATCACAAACTTTTCGAATGTGCTGACGTGTACATTGCCCCTCTTAGCGAGTAGACTAACAAATACATGCATTTTCTGAATTATTCGTTATGCAGTGTCAACATCCAACTTGCCATTGAAAACCATGGGAGCACTGCACAGATGTTGAGAATCATCGGTAGTGAATATTCACCACGTCCGAACTGGGGTGCGAAACCGGAGCGAACGATTGTGAATCGGACGCTCTAGCCATTACACTAGTCGAGCTGACTTCAAATGGTTTACCAAACATCAATAATCTATGATATAGCGTCCTTATCCGTCACTGGATGTTGCAGGCCACAGACCAATTGCGCACCAGCGTCTCCATGGCTTGCAACGGCAAGTCGGATGTTGAAACACCAAGACAATTCATCTGGAAAATCAAATCAAAACGCTTACTGTCGAACACTATCAAACACATCGCCAAAAAGTGTTCCGGCCAACTACATCGCTGGACTCTAGTTTTTCTTGCTGAATAGGCTCGGAATTAGCTATACCTCTTCCTGTTATGCCATATAAACAAGCTACATTCAGTGTCAAACGCAACAGTATGTTTTACACTGAGCGGCTCACTTAGTAGGCATCTGCCACGAATGCATGTTGGCGTCGAGACGGCATCTGCTGCACCCGTTTGGCCTTTGGCGGTCAGCCTGGGGTATTTGCACTTATGCATTATCCGATAAAGGGTGGCGTGGATCAGTAAAAACGCCATCGCCATCACTCAGAAATAACCATTTTGTTGGAACCAAACATTCGGAAGGCAAGTGGAATGCAAAAACTGGAATATTATAAGAACGCTGGTGGCGTGACTTTTCTCATGGCCAAAGTCCCCAAATTCGAACCTTATCAAAACATATAAAGCTAACTGAAAAGAAAGATCACACTAATGAGGAACTTAGTTTGGGAAGTGCCCTAACAATGAAATGATGGGAAACACCAGTAACCTTTGTTCACCAAAGGGTAGCGACAAATCAGGAAAAAGAGTAGATGATCTTGTCGTCGCTAGCGGAGGAAATACGCGCTACAGATTTGTACATCATTCTTTTTTTTCACAACACGCTATTGCTCGTGTTTCTTTTCACTACGATTCTTATTGTCGTAATACGAGTGGGTACGACTGTAGAAAACGGGATTCATGCACTTCAGAGGAAGGCAGTCTTTGGCGTTGTGCAAGGCGAGAAAAAAACGATTGCCAAAAAGCCTACCTTGGTGTAAAAATACAAAGTACCCTCATAATAGACAGAGGTAGCAGTAATAAGTAGCACAAGAATCATGGGGGGGAGAATTGAGTAGGTCATCTGAAATCGCCAAAGCTTTCAAATGCGAAGAGAAAAACACCGCAACTTACACATTCATAATTAATGACACGAGATAGCCAGTTGAGACCTGTAGATAAAGTCACATAAAACTAGTTTGCAAGTTGTTGTGGGTAACTGACGGGTGCAAAGGATGAAACCATAATGTTAGAAAGCGGATGCAGACGCTGTTGCATTCGAGTGTAATGATTTGGTTAGTCAAGATGTCTTCAATCAAGACAAACTTAGGCATACTCAATTGATCGATCGAACTCGAGTGAACGGAATGAAGAAATTCGTTATGTCCGGTTTCGGAATATCTTTTCAACAAGCTGAAATGGTGTACAAACGCAGAGAAAGGAGATCTCGACATATGCCAGCATGTGAGCACGGTATCTGGGGTTTACACACAGACCAAGAATCGGCTTTTACTTCAGTTGTTGCAGGGTGGTCAAGTGTTATTCAGACAGCCACGTTCAACCAATCCACATTTCACACAGGCTGTGTCACCTCGGTCTGCCTACTGATTATTTGTTCCATCGATCAATTTCCCCATCGTCAAACAGCTGATGCAATCAAATCTGACCGAATCCTACCAACGCAATGAACATACCAGTTTGATAGAAAATTGTAAGCCTGTTAAGAAATGCTACTTACAGATAATTAATTCGCAGCTAATCGAAGATTAGACACGGGGTCATAGCAAAGTTTTTGCCATTCTTTAAACAATTCCGCAAAAACTTCCAAGCTTACCTATTACCCTTCATTTAATTTGCCGTAACCGATCGGAAACTAATCAGCAACGGCGGATTCCGTGCTGTGAAGAAGCGAAATAGGTGTTTCAAAACTAACGATCGACTTCTCGCTAGTTTCTTTTCGTCGTAACCTACTCATGTAAACGAATCAGTTTTTCTGCGCGCATAAAGGATTTCAACCAAGCAGAACGCATACATTTATACATGTTAACATTGCGAAATGGCATGTTCTGGGAAATTTTGTACTGATTCAACTGGAAATTATATTGGTTGCGAAGGATTTGCAACTACGCACAGATGCCTGTCACATTTGGTTCACATAACTCAGTTGCGAGATCAACCCTCTATGTCGAGGTTTTGACCGTATCGCGGTCAACGAATTTTGCAATTTAATTAATTTAACAACCGTCTTTCGCCAATACATTCGTTCAGCAGCGGAAGGAAGCACCAGACGGCGAAGAATAAAGGCCATACTCCAGATAGAATAGAAATAATAACTAACCTTCCATCACGAATCACTCGGTACTCCCGCCGTAAAGCAACCGAGCATAGATCCACAATTGTTGATCCGGCTCGTGCTATCGTCTCGCCGGAGTTGACGGATGAACAGATCGGGCCACCATCCACGACCAAGTCCAACAGAGGCCAGATATCACGAAACTCCTAGAAATCGGTCGGACGATAAGAAAGGATGGCCGAATTGACGCCTTTGAATTGACCCGCTAGTAGACAGGTTACATTAATTAGGACCCACTAGTTTCTTGAATGTGCCGTTAAGATGCCCGCGATCATATATTTGAAATCAAACAGAACACCCAAGAGAGATCCATTTTCACAAAAACGGACATTGCGTTTCCAGATTGTATTCGATGTGAATATACCTCTGGGGATTGCAAATAGGCCGGCTGAGGCAGCTTCACACAATGCAGAAAACGGATAAGTCATGCTCTCTCAATATAAAACAAAATTTGTCTCGGGTGTGATTGAATTTCTTGCATCTGCCGTTCTTCGCAGGTTGTACAGCATACGTGAAAAGCAAGCTCGCGAGGAACAGATAGTTGTTAGAACATCGTTTTGCCTTCCAAAAGCCAACGATCACTGTGCTCTTAGACATTCGCACTACGGCAATGGCTACTGAGGCATTAAGCACTTGAGAGGCATGCCAATCCCTAAGGTTTGGGGCCTACGAATAACTTTGTAACCCTTCATCGGCTTCAGTGGAGTACGGCAAGGCTACTGCTCTGCATTCCTATTCCTTATCAAATTTGTTTTGTCTGGTATAGCGCACAGTGGAGCCGAACTCCTCCGAGGGAAAAGTTTCTTATTTACAGTATGCCGACGATTTCGCCCGACTGAATGACAATGTACAGGCAATTAGACACGCATTGAGCCACCTGACGATTGAGTCACCCCAATGAAGCACATGTTTTGCACCTTTAAAATGCAAGATACTTCTTCAAGACTGAGAGAAGCTAGCACCCGCACTTACCTTCTGTGCTGATCGGTTGGAGATGACCATGGGTTCAAGTACCTCGGGAATCTGATTACACTTGCCAGAGATGCTAGGGAGGAGGTCACATCACGAATTGTGAAAGCCAAAGCAACTTTTTCGAATCTGCGACACTTGTGGCGCTCCCATGATATCCGGCTATAGTTCGCAGTGTTCTTATTCAAGGTTGCGAGACACAGCACCTCCGCGTTGAGGGTGTCCAGCAACATTCTTTATTCGACCACCGAAGTCTCCAAAGCATTGCTTGTGTCTGCTGAGAACATTGGGTGAGCAATGACAAGGTGCGTGGTTGTGTGTTGAGTGCAGACAGTCGCGCACTGACAGGGGTAATCGCTGAATATCAATTTGGCGGTGTGGACACGTTTGCGTATGCCTGACCATCGTTTGCCCTTCCATGCTCTTTTAGCACATTCTATACAAGGCTGGAGAAGTCAACGCAGAGGTCAGGGTATGAATTGTCGTGGAGGTGTAAAGACGTTAGCTTAAGTCTTGACATCAGCTAGTGCTTTCCGCCTTCCCGGTTGGGGCCTAGAGACGAGGACCGCCGTTGGTTGGAGAAGTTGGGGGACACGGCTAATAATGGAGGTGAGTGGCGCGAACGTTGTACGACTTGTCTATAGAACTCGTGCCCCGTTAAAACACAAAAACAGTTCGTTTGTCATGGTTTATTGTTCTTCCACTTCTGTTTATCCCCTTTCTGTAGTTCCATTTCCGTAGTGTTGGCACCATGTTCATTTTAAAGCCGGCGTTTATATGTATACATATATATACATATATCATCATTATCATCGTTCGGCGTTAAACAGCAAGGCAAGCCTCACTGACCGACGCCTTTCCCCAGAGTTACACGTTTATATAAAAAGAGTGAATATCCAAGAGGAACAGGGAGTGGACCTTTACAGGAGGGAAAAGATAAGATGCTGCTGCAGCCAACACTCAAAACAGCCTAACTGTACAAACGCGCGCGTTTTCAATCATTCTGATTAGATAGAAAATGACAGCACGATCGTCACTGTTCACGGCTCACTGCCATATTCTTCAGTGTCTCCAGCCAGCAAGTCGACAAGTCTTTCGGACCCCAACCACGAAGGCGTGAGACACCTACTTTACCTAAGTTCGCTGTAAATTTTCTCATTCCACGTTGCCACGTCATCTGTTGGCCTCCACATGGTTTTTTCCATTCCTTAGAAGGATCAGAAAATAAGGCACGGTATGGTAGACGAGTGCTCGTCATACGCAACACGTGACCCAACCAGCGTAGTCTACTAAGTTTCATACGCTGAAACAAGCGATTCTCAGAAGTGGCACCCAATACCAGATTCCTAACCTCAATATTACTCACCCGGTCACTCCATCCAATCCTAGCCATACTACGTAAACATCGGTTGTCGAAAACCTACAACCGACGAACATCGCCCACACGCATACTCCACGTCCCGCAACCGTACAACAGAACTGAACGCACTGCAGCACAGTACACACG
>LUCM01008480.1:480023-494071 GCA_008360955.1 Fasciolopsis buskii
AGGCAAGATTGGATCTTCGGCTTGAGATAAGCCATCCTGTATAGCTCGTTGGATCATGGAGGCACGCAAGCCGTCACACCACGTCAAGGTGTAGTCTCGCTGTGACAGTATATACATATATATATAACAGTAAGCTTCTTTTCAAGCTACTGCCGTATATATATATATATATATATATATATATATATATGACAGCAGCACGGTTATGTATTTTATTTGGCATCGGTTAACGTTCACTTACCTCAACGCATAGAGTTGACATGTCCCCGCTTATATTGGCCGACGTCAGGACCAGCGGATGGTCTTTATCTGCTGCATCTGAATCGGGCAACGATGGGTCCTGATTAGCACGCAGCGCCCACAGTAATTTTTGAACGAACCCACAGTCCGGCACACGCACCCCAAAAGAATTTATGTTAGGATTGAGTTCTCTGTTCAGAGGGTCATCTCGAAGGCGTGGCAATACCACTGTGACCGGACCAGGAAGCAAAGCGGAAAGCAAGCCGTCCGGTAGACCATGCGTGTCGCACACCTGGGGGATTGAGCTAACCTGAATGGAACGCAATGGCGAAGAATAAGTAAGACAATTTTACGTGTAGACATTATTTCTCAAGTCTGAATATCCCTCGTTCATTTTGTTTTCCACTTTTTTGAGCCCGTCAAATCTGAATTTTACCATTCATTTAAACCACTGTGATTCAGTTCAATTCAGCCACTGTGATCACACCAAACACATGGAATGTCAACAGCGCACACCATTCTCCTACCTGTAACAGAGCTAAGGAATACTCGGCACCAGAGGTCGTAACGTCCGGTTCTTTCCCAAGACCATGTTCGAAATTCTAAGCTCTCTCACAGGTTTGCACGTGGTTGCCCAACCTTTTCTCACCGCTTCTCATCAAGACCACGTGCCCCCTCCTTGGTCATCGACAACCTTCAGCCTTGTGCACCGGTTCTAGGTTTATCTGCTTACTACTGTTTAGGGTCTTCGTAAAAAATACATTGTCGCTCTAAATAAGTTAACATAACGAGCCTTTGAATGATCAATCTGTCAATCGTACATCATAAGAGCGCAAAATCATCACCGAACTACAGATTTTCTAGGTAAGACTCAGGTCGACAGAAATTGTGTTGAATTGCAATGAACAGATTGGTCAAACAAATTTCCGTGAGGTTCTGATCGCTCACCTTGGTACTTAGATCTCAAAAGGGGTAACGTTGTCAATGCTTGGCTCTTACGCATACACTTTGCGAGAACTTTATGACAATGTCTGTGAGCAATTTTGGGCGTCATATTTACCGAATTAATTTCTTCATGATTGTCACATGAGGACCTACTGTAGCGAGGAGGCAAGCCGGTGGTCTAAACTTTTAGTGTAGAACGAACAAACCCCAGTTCCCAAACCTTGTTCGACCGTATGCATTGTTCTTTTTTACACCATACTCACGAATGATCCATGTGCTGACCAGGTGAGTATTCACAGTCCAATTTGGCTGTGCCGAACACTTGATTTTGTCGCTTTGGGCATCCCTCTGGTTGGTCCGACTGTCCTAAGTGACAACTTGAACTGCAGCTCTCAGCTGGGGGAGTCTGGCTATGCTGTGCATGTTTGCTGACAAAGCGATCTTTGCATTTTAAGTAAAGCTTTTGATACAGTCGTCATCAATTTTTAGAAGGCTTTTTCTGGTTGGCTCGTGCCTCGGGGTCAATTACCTTCTCCATCGGTTACGGGTCCATCTCCCACTACACTACTAACCGTCCTTGCAAGCAGGTACAAGCAAGGATTCATAACAATCCCTGGGAATCTGTACACAGTTGCACACTCAACGATTCCAAGCACTCGCTGCTTACTAGCCATCAAGTGGACGACTGTCCCTGTCCGTGAGCTAGGCATTCCTTATGTTAAGATGTGCTAATCCTTGGGATCAAAAGCATGGAGTAGAAATGTGATAAAATGACCCTATGTGATTCTATGCCACTCTAAGCTTCAAGGTCACATTTGCCGGTTCCCCCACCCCACCCTTCCACTTTCGCGTAGTGGGCCCTAGTGGCTACAGAGCGTCTTCTCCGCTACACTCATGCGTGAAGCATGGAATAAAACAGCTTAGAAGAAGGTATCAGTGGTCCACATTAGCCAACGAAACGGGTAGGTTTTCCTCAAGAAACATGAAAATTCAAGCAGTCAGTCCCAAGTTGGCGATAGTTAAAATTGTGTTGGAAACTGAACTCACTCTTTCTAGACAAATCGCCATTGGTTTTCTTAAAGACCGACCCTTTATTTTTCGGATTCGTTTTAAAGCAGATATCGAGTGAGCGGAGCAAGCCAAACCGTAGATCGTATCTGTCGGTATTGCTATCACACCCCCGGCACGGACTAACTGAGCGACCTGAACGATTCGAGTAGTGGCTAAGGGGACAGAAATCGAAAAGAAGGAACTTGGTAATCCCATTTGATTTCAGACAAACAAAATTTATCAATCGGACCATATTCGTAGTGAATATTGATTTTGTGTGGTTGCCCTCCTTGTACGTAGGCATGCATCATTCATCTTCAAAGGGCATACTTTGTTAACACCCCGACCTGCTACAGTTTTATGTAGTCAACCACTGTGTCATTGTCGTCAGTTAACCCTAACAGTGCAATGGGTCTCCGAGGCTATTAGTTATACCCCTTCATATCTGTCTTTATGAGGAATCGTGGAACAAAAAAATAATGAGATAGTGAAGTACGTTTTATCAGTATATCCGTTGTAATAGGAATGCAGAACGTACCTAAGAGATGCATCACCTACTGCCCCTTGAAGCATTCTTAATTTCCGGCGTATGCGAAAAGCACAACCGTACGCAACCCGGCGCGTTCCCAGTTTGCAGAAAGGGGGGCGGTCGCCACATCAATGGTTAATCGTGAATAAACTGGGATCACAGTGACTAAATAAACGGAGGCGTACAAACGACGACAGTGTTGAAGACGCAGTGAGTTTTCTCCTGGAAAGCTTTTCGCCTATGAAATACCTTACACAGCATCACCGACGCTGTGGTGTGGCGGATCTGGCTCGCCAACTAATAAGGCCACAACCGGTGGTTGCCGTTAGAAACGGCGTATGTGAACCGAGGCAAACGAATCGGATTTCTTAGTCATCGCCTCTGCTGGAACCTTCGGAGCACTGGGTCTATAGTATGAATCGATTAAAAGTTGACAATTAGAATACGGATCACCAGCCCTCCAACAGTTTTCGCATGCCGTGTTTCGCTTTCTACCCTTGCAGATGAGTAACTTTGGCCAAAGGACCAGGAAAGGAACCCCTAGATTAAAAACCTACTTTAATTTTGGCAAACGGGTAGAACAATGCCTACATAGAAAGCATGGGTCCTATAGACAGTCGATGACGCAGATTAGTCTAGAAGACCTGATATCTGTGGCGAACCCTACGTAAGGGCCTCTTTTTCTTTTTCTTTTATCTTCCATCGTTTGATATTTCGCTATGGTTCCGGTGACCCAAACTACTTCTTAGCTAAGAAACCTCTGGTCACAGTTTGAAATACATGCACCGTAGCCTAAGAACCATCAATCCCTGTTGACTGGATTATTCACTTCACGATAAGGAAAATAAAAGAAGCTTTGGTTAATCTGACCAGCCGGGCATCTCTAGGGCGAATCTGGATTTCTGCGAATCGCCTGAAAAAATATCGTGAATATTATGGACATTGACTGAGGCTTCATAAAGACTGGAACGTGAATTTTGCACGTGAGCATGCGAACTTCGATTGTCATAGCAATTAATGAATGCTTTTTGATGTCAACACTAAATGAGATGAAGTGATTAATTCCAGTCATATAGTGACAAATTCACACTGAGTGGGACACGTGGTTCTAGCAGACAACGTTTGGTTCTGGACGACCCCTGATTACGTAATCAGTCTACGCACCCTTGTTGACTCGAAAGTATGTCATAAAACGTACAAGAAGGAAACAATATTCTCAGTGAGGAAAGGAATGAAGAGAAACGTCAAATTAATTAAGCTAGACCTAAGTAAAGAAAAATTCGTACAAAACAGAAAACTGCCTGTAGAAAATATCGTTAACCCACTGTCTAATATCCAAAAAAGTGACTTGAAGATGCCATCACATCCTGCAATAAGCATCAAAACACGCAGAGCACCTCCTAAATAAGATCATGAAGTATGTTTGAGACGATGTCTTTCAGAAAGAAATTTTCGGATGATGTGATCGATAGTCATGCAACATGCTAGATCTTAATCCACTACCAGGGTCTGAAAACTCGGACTGAAGATAACGATACTGCATCCCGCTGTGATGGCATGCCCATCATCGTGACCCAACAGCGCAGATAAACTTTTATAAGCACTAACCTCAAACCAACAGCCTCTGGAATTGGTTGCTACCTCATAACCCAAGCCACTCGAGAGAAAAAAGGAAAGAGAAACAGCGGAAGCTCGAGTGCAAAACGACGAATTAAGAAGCAACACAGAAAAGAAAAGATTTCGGGAGCAAAAACGCCAATGATTCGCGAAATGAGCCTCGAGAAGTGGTGTTCGACAGGAGTGGCTTCCTTCATCCCTTCTCCTCAAATTTGTGATTAAAATGGTTATGTAGATAGTCCTTCATTTCAGAATAGCAACATTGAAATTTGCTCAGACAGGAAATCGTCTGAGTTGGAATATGGAGACGACGCTTTGCTACCGTGTGAAGACTCAAGTAAACTGGAGGGTTCCTCGATCGTCCAAGTGGTAGTGCATGTAATTTTCGATGCGTTTTGTCCATTCGAGGTGTAAAATGGTGTTGCAAAACTGGATTGGCTCAAAGCCAGACCTTGTTCTTCCAATGGAAGAACTGAGTGAGGTAGACTGATTTAAGTACTTGGGGAGTTGTATCTCACCTGGTGGCCGTATATCAGATGAGATGTTTTCGCGCTTACATAAGGCTGGATTGGGATTTACCAACTTGCGGCATCTGCAGAGTCGATGTGATATTCCGTTATCGATAAAATTCGGGTATATGCAGCAGTATTGAGAATCGTACTGCTATACGACTCAGAAACGTGACCGTTTAGAGCAGAGGTGTGGAGAATTTCGGTATCTGAACCACGATTGTTTTTGTAATATTGGTGGAATATGGTGGGAGAATTTTGATATTAACCTAAAGGTCAAACGTGAGGTACTGGAGCCGAGAGTTTGATCCCTAGAACGGGCACCGAATCAGAGTAGGTTAAGGTGGTTTGAACATGGTTTGCGCATGCCCATAGAATGACTGTCTGCTTCGTTGTACGCTGTGCTGCAAGGCAGGTAATGATTAGATGGATTAAAGTAGCTAGTCGTTGACACCAGATAAACGTATGAAAACTTAAACCAGTGAACTGACTCATGTGAGTGGAGTTAGACTGTCGGGTGGTGGTCCGTGAAATACTTACTAAACTAATCCTCTCGTGAATTTCACACCTTTTGTATAAATCGGCACAATCACTGATTCGCAACAATTCATACGACTCTGTTCCCTCAATCAGAATTTTGCCAACTCTTTCGTTAACACTTCGCCGCCATCCTTGATACAGGATGGAGATGGGTCATTTGGCCCAAACGGCGCCGTTGAGAGTGAACCAGTGAGCTTCAGCTTCCTGATTCATCTCAATTACACTTAGCTTCCGATGACCAGTACTTCTAATGAGTCGAAAAAGGTCGCGACTACTCCTAATAGCTGCAGCCCTTCCTTATTCAGCGCAGCTGATGTTCATTTCGCAGGCTGTTGATCAGTTGGCGTCTCATTGTTAGAGGGCCAATTTGCGAGCACCTAAGAGGGCAACCAGAGTCGAAAACATCCATCTTGAGGTTTACATGGCATGGAGTTCTGTGGCAGTTGCTACCGAATGGATGACATGTTGGATTTGCCATCATCAGCTGATCGGATATCGGGGATTTTCTTGTGACGACGACCACGATGAAAATTTCTATCGGGACACATGTTACCGATAAACACTTAGAATCAGCCGTGCAAGACAAGTGGATTTCTTGTTCGTCCGGACAAACTAAGCGAAGAAAAAAGCGAACTCAAACCAGTTTAAGACCTGATTCGACAGGTGTGGACCAGAAGGATTGAAAATCCTCGAGTGATCCACGCCATCAGTGATCAATGGCAATGCCATCAATCTGAGCCCAACGCAATGAAGACGAGGGAAGGCACTAGGTTGCCAGAAGTCGCTTTTTATTGCAAAGTTTATGCGTTCCAGAAACAGTCTGTGGTCAAAACAAAGTTAGGTGGGGCGACGATCGTTGTCAGTGCGATTGGCTGAGACATAAAATCGGTCTCCGATGTGACCTTCTGTTTCCACTAAGTAGTCGAGTTGAGCTTTCAAATCACCAGCGACGCCCACAACGTCCGTTGAACATACACTTCGGAATAATCGAGATAAGTCCCGTGGAACTGATCTTTCGCCTCAGGTGAGCTGCAATCAGTGGGTGCATAAATAGATACGATGAAT
Organism: Fasciolopsis buskii; assembly: GCA_008360955.1. Classification (NCBI taxonomy): domain Eukaryota; kingdom Metazoa; phylum Platyhelminthes; class Trematoda; order Plagiorchiida; family Fasciolidae; genus Fasciolopsis; species Fasciolopsis buskii. The sequence continues at coordinate 486,519 of LUCM01008480.1, forward strand.
AGACAACGATACTTCAATCAAGTGCCACTGACGAATACAGGTGCAGTGGGTCCTAGCGACCAAGGGCCTTTCGCCTTCCACTGCTTTAATGTATTCAGCATGCAAGTGAAAACTGATAGAAAACGACTATGATCATATTAGGAACAACTTCAGAACATTTTCTGGATATTTTGCAACCACATCATTGCAATTTACTCGACAGTTGAACTGTGCGCATCAGATGTCATGTAACAAAAACGGTGCGTGTGGTCCAACTGCAGGTGAATTAGGGACAGACGGGGAGCCGTTCCTTTTGTATATCCTATAAAGTGATTATGGACCAACAGTCATCTGACTCGCATATCCAGGCAGAACAACTGGATATAATGTATGTGTGCATGCGTTTGGGTATACATTTGTATCACTGTAATCGGTAGTCCTGGGAAGTGAGGGAAGTATAGCAATTGTACAGGTCGTACACCGACTGGGTACTAATCGTTTTATAAAGACATTCTCACTAATAGCTCACGTGCGTGCCCAGATTTATTTTTATGGTTTCGAGACATCTGATAGAGCATTCTACATGGCTGATTAGCATTAACACGATGAGTCGAATCAACGAAGCGCCCGAGCACCGCACCTGAGACAGCACAATATCTACAGACTTATTCAAAGATGGTGTTTTTGTACACAAATGGACAATTGCCTTAAAATACATCATAAACGTGTCTGGATAAGTACTCTATCATATACGTGGTTGACTGACAATTTTTATTAATTTCGAATTTCTATTTAAGATGAACTGTTAAATAAACATCTCAGCAATACTTTTATCTTTTTCTTCGTCATTAATGATTCAGCGAAGTACATTTGGAGTCGCCTGCCAACTCACGATTGCCAGGTGAAAAACTGACAACTTCGGCTTCTACTTTTACAACCGGGAAGCCCTGAACTCGCGACATAGACATTTAAACAATAAGTGACCGTCTGACCACTGCCACTCTGAATGCGGCTTAACAGCACCACTAAGATATTTCATTAGGGTGTCTAATGTTAGAGCATTTCCAAAGTCAAGGATAACCAGCAAATCATTAATTCCGTCTGACTACCTTGAGTTTTCGATCCCATTCCGGATAACCGTTGTTTCGAAATGCGTTCGGGACGATACTGAGTTAATGTTGAAAAATCCCTCGAGACCACATGCTCCAAGCCTTTAAGGGCGAGCCATCAAATCTCACTTCTGTTCCAGGCACAAAACTAAGAAGGTTCGTGCACTGATCCGTCTACATCTTACAACATAAGTTTCCTTGAACAGGGCCATCATCCATTCTGGTGAGGTGCATAACAGGGAAGGGCATTCGACCTTCCATTACTGTTTCAGCTGTGAAATTACTCGTTGCGTGTGTTGCGTAGAACTTGAGGACAACGCTGTCTATTTCATATTTTGGATAAAGAATACACGACAAAATGAGTAGTGATATTCTCGATCCGGCGGGATTCAATCATCGTCATGAAAATCTCCGCTGGGAGGAAACTAGGAAGGAGTTTAATAGCCACAGTATCTTGTTGTCGATCAAAACCACTAGTGAATATCGCAGATTAACTTCGACAAGAGACCCCGTAGTGCCTCAGTTGGTATTCTCAATAGAATTTTGTTTTCTATCAGGCACTTAAGGACAAATCCCAGGTTATGTAAACGGAACATCTATGATCGGGTACGTAACATCTTGATCGGAACATTCTTTCAATAATTCAACTAACAGATGAATCATGTAGGTTGTATAAACACACCTTACGTATGGGCTAAAGAACCGCTTCGCTACGAATGGATAGGGAGTTATTCACAGGTAAAATAAGGGGGTCATCAAATTTCGCCAGACTATTTGGCCTAGGAATGCGTGAACCCGTACGTTTGTTTTGTTTGGACACTTCGCCGGCTGGGGTTGGGATTTATCTGGATCTTCACTCACAAACAAAACACCGTCGGACATTTCGCTATCTGAAAAAATAGAAGACAGACTCACAGTTATAACTATTTCAGTCAGAAAGTTGAAGAGGAAGAAATTTTTTTCACGCATTTTTGATTTCAAAATGTCATAAACAAAACACGGCACATTTGGGGGAAAAGACCGATGGAATTGGAGGGAAAACATGTTTTGGATTTTGTTACGTGTATATTTTCATAGTAGGAATAGGAGAAAACGGATGGATTTTAGGATGATTGAGTATACAACAGATAGAACAATCTTGTGACCAATGATTCACAGTGAGCGCAATAATAAAAGGTAGCCCAGATAAAAACGTATGGCTTTTTCAAGGATCAAGAGATCGGTGCCTTCATTCCCTAAAAACCTAGGCTGCAAGGCAGCGGAACAAAGAGTGTGGTTCGTAGCCCAGTGTGGGACGGTGATTGACTGCTCAGTTCATACCCTCTCAGGATGAGACCAAATATCTTGGGTCCTGCTTTCCGCCACAGATGCCAGTAAAGAGCTATATGCTTTGTGACCAATCCGTGATTGCTTCGTAATCACCATCAATACGAACTTTACCTCTTTTTCTTATGCAGGGATTACAAAATGGAAATGAATTTATCACCCATATTCTTCATTGAGGTAATGCAGAGAAATGGGAGATTGACAAATCGAACGCAAATTTCAAATCAGGGAAGAGTAAGCATACTCTAAAATATGCTGTTTCATTTTTGTACCAGCCTGGTTATAGGCTAGGGGCCATTGGGACATTGCGGTTCGAGAAAGACTATGCGAAGAATGGTGGGACTAAAAGACTGTAAGGTCCCGTATACAAATTCTCCTTCCAGATCATCGATTGTTACTCACAATCCATGTCTCCTCTATAGGCACTGAACTAATGGGCCACCCGAGCAGAGGGTTGGCGCAGGGGGCTACTTTTCGGACGGTTTTTAGTATAACTAGCAACAAAGAAATACGATTACTAGACATCTGTTGGACTACAATGGCGCACTGTAGAGATGTGGTCAACACAACCCCGATCATATCGAAAACTGGCTAGATTTTCGGGTGCATACTACTCATGGGAAGCAGGTAATCTGCACAAACATGTCTTCTCAGTTGATGAGCGCAAAAAAAGTTCCAGGAAGTGAGACTGACGAGGTTAGTCACAGTCAGTCAGTCAGCTGTCGCCTAACGAACCACTACATCTAGTCAATTGACGTATTATGTGGTTCGTCGCCTTAAATCGCAGGATAACAGTTGCCGGTTTTCTAGCACACAAACAATGGCACTTCACAATTATGCGAACTCTGTTCCTGAAGCTCTCACTAGCCACCTTGAAAGTCAGAGAGAGTTCATTCCACCCCCCACCCCCCACTAACATTCGCGGACTGAACTGAAACGCCGGCTCCGATGACCAACTTCCTTAGTCTTTTTCTCTTGCCCTATTATTGACCGAAACTCAAACCCCTCCCCAGATGGAACCGTCCATTACGAGTTTCTCGGTCACATTTTCCATCCTTTTTATTCCCAAAGCAGGTGTCAATGTTTCTGCTCATCAACCAGTTGTCGCCTGCCGGATACCCAATCTTGGCTTTTCCAATGACGAATTTCAACTTAGACGGCTAAAAATCCGATTCCCTTTCTTCAATCATTACTTCCGCTTCTTGTTTCCCCAGCAGTAGTAACTCTTTCCTTATTGATCTACCACCTTCAATCAGAGTAGGTGTTTGTTACAGACCCCCTACAGTCATGTTTACAATCTTCTGGCACGCCGGTCATGGGACGCAAAGCCGAACAATTCGCTATGGTCAACAATTCATCTTAACTAATTTACCTCCCACAAGTAAACCTGATCGATCTGGAAACTGTTTATACCCTTGATCTTATCATCACTTCCACCAGGCTCTCTACTCAAGCACTTTCATTCTCCTTCTTTGGGTCATCGGACCGTTGTGTTATTATATCCCTCATCAACTCTACCCACCACATCACTACTCGCCTCAGGGTATGCCTCTCGGGGTTACATTTAAACCGACTGAGTTTCCGTGACTTTTTGGCTTCCTATCTCTGGGACGACTGCTGCTCTACTTCAGACGTTCTCATATCTGTTGTCAACTTCAAGGCATGGGCCTTTTTACTTCACATTTCCAAATCAAGCAAACCCAAATTCCTAAATAAACCACGGGATCAAGCTGGACCCTTGGGGACGCGCAACATCTTGTAGTCTACTCACTCCCGTCTCCCATCACGGCTTTGAGTAAGATAAGAACAAGTGTTCCTCAGCTATATAATAGTCAAAGAACGCTTCGCCCACTACAAAGCCGAAAACCCACTTTCATCGGCCGTCGGCAACCGGATATTTTGATCCCTTGCTGGAGTAGTTTGCTTTCTAATTTCCTTTCTATTTGCAATTCCTCTGGTGATCTTGTTTGATAGCTACAAGAGGAAGCTATTTTGTTTCCCTGCCTGAAATTCCACCAAACCTAATTATACTACACTTCCGGCTTCTTGCCCTCTTACTGTGCACCTTTTTTTCTTCGTATTAGCACTATGGAGATCCGGAAAGGTTGCGCTCTCAGTACGTCCGCAAACTATACGGTTCTGGCGATATTTCATTGAGCTTTCTTAAAATGTCTTCTTTACGTCTCCTCATCTTTCAAACATTCTATCTTCCACAGGCCACAATTTTCCCCATTCTCAAAGGCGGTGATTCTTCTAACCCTAACAATCATCGTTCAATTTCTCTCACGCTTGCTATTTCGAAAGCATAGAAACTGTGATATGTGATCAATTATGTTCGTTTCTTGAACTACTAAACGACCGCCAATATGGATTCCGACTTCATAATTTAACCGATCTGTTGGTCTTCGTATAACGCTCCTGATCGGCTTCGTTCAACAGCCATGGAGAAACACGTCTGGCCTAGCTAGGTATCATTAAGGTTTTCGGTCGAGTTTGGCAAGGTCATCTTCGGCCTCTTCCCAGCTCCTGCGTCGTAGACATCAAGTTCCCTCAGTAGGCGAACCACCTCAGTCCAAATTGTGTGTCTTGTCCCAGCTATTTCCAGTAAATACCGGCGTTCCCAAAGTTCAATACTTGCGATCAACTGCTTCCTTTTGTTTACCTCTAACAGAATCCATCCTTTCCCCAATGATGCCACTTTATTGTTCTCCTTCTTACAGCAATCCTCATCATACAAAAACCAATATCGGTAGCGACCGCTGTATCAAATTCCAACTTTGGGTACACCCCTTCCTAGGGCTCTAACAATTCTCGTGTTGGTTTTCTCATCCGGTCCATTTTCTGCTTTATAAAGTTCAAATCCGTCCCACACTTGAGTATTACAGTCATTGGAAATGAAGCTTCTTTGGTTTTCTTTCTCCTCTTGATCGAGCTCAGCGGAAAGCCATCCGGCTGATCCGCCACCCTTTATTAAAATCCACTTTGCAGTCGACAGTCATCGTCGGGTAGCTGCTCTGCTATCTTTTTCTATGGATATTATACTGGTTTTATTCTTCGAAGCTAACCTTATCATCTCCATTTCTCGTAACGTTTTCCTGCCTCTCCCGCACACAAACGGCCAATCACCCTTATCAAGCTTCCGTTACGAGGTTTCGTACTTCTTCCGTTCAATCTTCATTTTTCTCCCGAACTTTAAGACTGTGAAACACCCTTTCCTTTTATGTATTTCCAGCTTTGAGAATCTCTGCCTCTTCAAAATAAGGATCAAACCACGGGCTTTTATGTGGATGTCCCCCCTCCAATACAATATGTCCGTTGACCACGGCGTTTATCCCTTAAACTGCAATCCACCGTATGTGTAATAAAAAGGGGAAAGCATTAACGACTGGCAGCGGTCAGCTAGGCCATCGCCGGACGATGTGATATTCACTACAGGCCGAAGGCTTACGAAGGGGCTTACATCAGCCGGAGGGTCTGATGCTCAATGCCATAAATAAAAATCAGAAGACGAATTTCCATCTCAACCCTGACGAAGGCCATCAACGGCGTGATTGGTGGTCTTTGCATCGTAGATAAGCTGAAGCGAAGGAGGGTTTGGAGCGGAATAAAAAATAATCGGGCATGCGGCACGGCATCCACCTTGGGATATAGAGATAAGAAACAGCTATCAAGAAAACAAATGGCGATTAACGCAGTGTTCATCAGCATCGACCCTTCGTGGAGAGAGTGGATAGTAGTAATCAAAAAATCCATGACTTGCATTACACAAACTGGCAACGGTGTACTGTACCTTTTAGTCTCCATATCACTTATGAACATTATTGGCGGGCAGCTCAAAAAGTGGACCGATACCAAACAAAAAGACGTAGGGCTTCTGAGCATTAAGTCGGTTCACGGAGATCGGCAATAGAAGGACTGGAATGCACTATCCATCGAGCTCTCCTCCAGCAGCCGTACGTGGTTAACGGCCTTGATTCCTAGAGCAGGCCCATCCTTCAGCAGGAGACAGTGGAAGTAAGTTCACATTGGAGTTTTAATGCTCATTCATGAGACTCATCGACTTGGTTGAGGTACACATAATAGGACATCTTAAAATCGAATCCATCATACAGTATATTTATTGGAACATCATATTTACTCTCAACAGCAACCAGATTGAAGACTAACCTGAAGTCATTAGCTGGAAAATTTCACTGAGTACAATAATAAATTCACCAAATATAAACTAAACCTACCTTCAGCTAGGGAAAGAACTTTATTATCTACAAACGGTACCATAGGAGCAAGGTCTTCAAACTGTGACCTGACGAAAGATTACCGATGGTTTGAGAAAAGAGAACGTGCCTACAAATGGAAAATAAAGGCGTTAGTGAAAATTACCAGTATTGCGTGACTATGCCTTCGATTACGAAAGCCCCTGTCATCTACATTTTTGATGAAGATAGGGATGAAAAAAACTAAGTACACATGTATTCAATGTATATTCAACACGAATGCACCGCGGACGCCGTACCAAAGAGGCCATAGCATAACAATGTGCATTGTTATTATAATCACTATTATCATAGTCGTACTAATAATAATAATAATATAATAATAATAATCAGGTACTTCGGAAGCAATAAGAAAGGTCATCAGTGACTTTGATATTCACACTTTCTTCCGGATGGATAACACTTTAAAGCGCCACCTATCAAAAGCTAAAGATCAAGTCGGTGTGCAAGACCACGACAATTGCATCTACAAAATCAGTTGCAAGGAATGCCCGGCTGAATACATTGGACAAACCAGCAGACAACTGATGACGCGGATAACTGAACACAGAAGGAAAGAAAAGTGCAGACCTACAGATAAGGCGGCCTTATCAAAACTTGAGCGCGATTCAGCCATCGCTCTGCATGCCATAGCAGAAGGGCATAACATAGATTATGAAAACGCAAAAATACTTCAACGTGGATTCAGAACCTGCACTGAGCGTAAGGTTGCCGAGGCTCTGGCGATAAGCACCCACCCCACATGCATAAATCGGAACGACGGAGCAGAGATCTCGGAGATATGGACAGCCCTAACATCATTAAGAAACAAGCATACCAAAGGTCACCGCGCTAGTTGACCCCACCACTACGGTGACGCATGACG
>LUCM01008480.1:496524-514942 GCA_008360955.1 Fasciolopsis buskii
TCACCGCGCTAGTTGACCCCACCACCACGGTGACGCATGACGTGGAAGACAACTAATCACTCACCTGACCCACATTTCAAAGCACACACATACACGAACACAACTAAACATCAGTTGGCATGTGAACGTTCCCTCAGTCATTTGATTGTAAAACTTGCCTTGAGAAAGACTACCCACGGTAGTCGAAACGTTGGCGCATTACATCTACCAACAACGCTGTGTTATTAATATTATATCATTCACAATAAAAACCAATACATGGCGCATCGATTTTTCGATACACTCCTTACGTCGTTTGGTCCGGATATAATAATAATAATAATAATAATAATAATAATAATAATAATAATAATAATAATAAACTGTGTGGAAACGAGGAATAGAAAAGATCGGTTTTTTGTTTTCAAGTTTCGCTATGCACAGTACTCTGTTTCATTATTTGTTTAATTCTTTCTTAAATATGAGGGCAAAAATGGAGAACCATCACAGCGTTGAAAACGGCACTGATGCCATAAACTTCAGAATCTCTAATCACAAGATTTTGGTATCATTCTTGTTGCAACCAGACAGACGACAAGATCCCACTGTGGCTAAACTAAGTCAACTTTGGAGGACTCATCTATGGTAAGCAACAAAAGCTGGACCGTTGGTCGGAGCACTTCAAGGATCAGTTTAGCTGGCCACACGCTAACGTATTTAGGCCGACGTTTGGAGCTGCGAATCCTTCGCAGGGGTCTGTTGAACCCCCCCCCCCCAACGGAATTGGAAGTGCAGTCGAATATTCGAATTCCGAAGAACGGAAAAGCAGCCGGTCCCGACGAACTCCCCCCAGTTCCTTGCAAACTGGTTGAAGCTATGATGAAATCCTTTACCTCCTTGCTTCATAAAATTTGGAACGAGGAACATAACCGTTATCGCGGGACAAGTCACTGATTGTACCCATCTTCAAGAAGGGCACACGGAGTGACTGCAGCAATTATCGAGGGATTAGTTTAATTCCGATAGTTACTAAGGTGTTAGCTTCGATAATGCTGCGTCGTTTGACATCCATGAACAGCACACCGGATTTCGTCCAGGTCGAGGTTGCATTGACCAAATATTCACTCTCCACCAAATACCAGAAACGCGCCACACAAACCGGCATCCTAGGATCGTAGTCTTTCTTGATTGGAGAGCGCGTTTGACTCAGTGGATCGGACAGCACTATTCAGTGCTCTCCACCGAAGTTCGTAAACCTGTTGCGAGCACTGCACTTACATACCTATGGTCGCGTGAGGGTAAGTGCTTTGCACCTTCAAAGTGCAAAGTGCTGTTACAAGATTGGACGACAGCAGTGCCGAACTTGATACTGGGTGGAGAGGAACTAACGATTGTGGACCGTTCCACATACCTTGGTAGCTGCGCACCGAAGGATGATGGCTCGGAATTAGAGGTAAGCACGCGCATATCGAGGGCTCGAGCAGCTTACGCTGGAATGAACCACTTGTGGCGTCGGCCTGATATTTCACTGAAGTTGAAAGGCCGTGTGCACTGTGCCGCAGTGCGTTCAGTTCTGTTGTACGGTTGCGAGACATGGAGTGTGTGTGGGAGATGTTCGTCGGTTGGAGGTTTTCGACCACTGTTGTCTACGTAGTAAGGACAGAATTGGATAGTGACCGGATGAGTATGTGGAGGTTAGGAATCTCATACTAGGCGTTGGCTCTCAGAACACTTTATATCAGTGTGTGAAACTTAACAGACTATGCTGGTTGGGTCATGTGCTGCGTATGGCGAACACTCGTCTACCATACCGTGTCCCATTTCGGGTTCATTCCAAGGATTGGAAGAAGCCATGTGGAGGTCAACAGATGACGTGGCAACGTGAAATGAGAAAATTTACAGCGAGCTTAGGTAAAGTAGGTGTCTCACGCCTTCGTCGTTGGGGTCCGAAGAACTCGTCAACTAGTTGGCTGGAGACACTGAAGGATATGGCAATGAATCGCGAACACTGACGATCGTATTGTCATGTTCTATCGAATCAGAATGATTAAAAGAGTGCGCTTGTACAGTTATACTCTGACCCGTGTGTTGGCTGAAGCGGCATTTTATCTTTTTCCACCTGCATAGGTCCACCGCCTGTTCCCCTTGAATATTCACTCTTGTTGTAGAAACATGTAACTTAGGGGGAAAGGTGGCGGTCGGTTGGGCTTGCCTTGCTGTTTAACGCTGAACGACAACGATGATGACGATGATGATTATGGTGTTTAGGACACAGTGTGGCGACCCTTTTTATAAATAGGTACAATTATCGGCCCACCTTAGGATGGGAGGGCTTTTACTTCTGTCCATAAATCGGAACAAGAATGTCAGTTCCCTCAACTGTGCCAATCCACCGTCTTTATAAAACTTAGGGGGATAGGATCTGATCGTTAGGCATTGTTTCGCTCAGGTGCTTGACAGTCTCTCCCAGTTTTCGTTTCTTCTAGTCTGATATTGACCACATAGCGGGTATAGAGGTGCTAGATACAGTAGACACAGCCCGTGTTCAGCTAGATTGAAGGTGAGTTTTGCCAAGTGAACCAGTATGACAAGTTTATTGTTGACGTTCCACGAAATTCGCGGGTCGTTCTTCTAATTCGCTTTTCGCGATCCGCGCGAGTAAACCGGAAGGGCTTTACGGAGTCGCCACAACCTAAAATTGTATTCATCTCGATGCCAATTCCCGAAAACCAGGTCTCACGGTCTACACGTGAAGTACTCTTCGAACGCGGGCAGTGTCCATGGTGTGCTTCGTTTTACCTTACATCAGCGGGGATTTATCGGCGACTAGCAAGTAGCAACAAAGAGTCCAGATAAATCCAACTCCTTTGAAGTAATGGGTCGAAAGAAATACAAACTAAACTACCAGTCACCAGCTCCTCCCGATATGTTGTCTTGAGATTTAAGCTTTGGGAAGCTAGGACCTCCGGTTAGTGGGCCCTCAATAAAACCACCTGCTTTAACCTGGGCAGCCTAGAAGCAGTGCGCCAACAAACTGAAGCATGGACTATCACAAAAACCCGCTCTCCCTCGGCATTGCAAGGTCATAATGTTCACTCGTCTTTACAATCGGGGTGTGGCCCGCCTATTCAGCCGTTTTATCGGCCGACTACGACGTTTCATCACAGAGATGTTTTAATTCTGGCACCGGATGCATCCAAATCCCCAATGGAAACATTACCACTACTACCCCCGCAATAGGTCGCATTACACAGCCCAGTTTTCTTCAAACTTGCCTATAATTTAAATTGTCCAGCTTTGAGGTGCACACGCTTAAGCAAATCAGACAACATGGGAGTCCAGCTAGCACATTCTATTCTTAATACTGAACAATTTTACATAGTTCATCGAAGTGTTACTTGTCATACAGAAGATCACACTAGGAGGGTGCGAAATTTTCCACTTACTGAGACCGCGGCGACTGCCTTGCAGATTTGTGAAAAATCAGCATGAGTGAAAATCCAGCAGGTGTAGCAACCGGCTTCAAAACTTACACATTTAAATCAGTAGGGCGGCCCGTAGGCTATACGCAGTACCGCTTCTCCCAACGAAAGAATGCTGTCAGCTGCACTGTTATTGAAATATGCAGTTAACCAAGTACACCGAGTCCGTACTTCTACTAGAGCATTTGGGATGCTATTTCGAAATAAGCCACCAGGGTTCACCGCACTCAACAAATCAACTAAAGGGCATCCCACTGTTTCCATAATTTTACTCAACTCCTGGCAGGCCACTTCCATAAACCAAAATGAGGTCTCACATGGACGGTATCATTGCCTTTCATTTAATCTTTTTATGGTTCCGCTGGCGGGGTTGATAAACTTTGTTACGCCTTACCGGACCGATTTTCCAAGAGCTGGGTGGATTACCTGAAAGATATGGAAGAAAACTAGCGTATCCCGGAGCCCAGAAAGTGTCATCTATTATTAACACTTAGACAGCAAGATCAGAGTAATATGCATGCGGAAGAGCGCTTTTTGCTGGGGTCTATCCACGCTGAATCTGGAAAGATCAGCATGCGGAGCCTAACATGATCCTAATCAGTATCAGAGAGCATCAATACAGTTAAATTCAAAATGGCAAGGCATAACCTTCCCATTATAATACGAACGTCAGCGGGCCATATAGGGCAAATCTATGGTATGCACTAGGTTAGTAGCCTCTAAGGAGATTGTTCGAACGACCTAGAAAGGACAGAAACCGGGAAACCAACGCTACCCGAAGCCGGTAAGCGTATCAGCCAGCTTCAATACCTACGCAAACAAATCAATATTCCAGCACACAGGAAACGCTAAACTAAGGAACACCGCCCATGGCGTTTGGTGCTTTCCCAATGTATGCACGGCCATCCAGGTTAATCGGGACTAAACAGAGCAGGCCACTTCAGAATTCACTACGGGGTCCCAAACCCCTTCGAACTGAGCCTAAGAACCCTCAAGATTTCCGTCATCATTTAACGCATGGCAGAGAATATATTCTCGGCCTAAAACAGAACCTGGTTATCTTACTATGGCTAGCTTGTTTAACCAAATGTTGACGGACCAGCATGTAGCAGAACTTAGATATGTTCCTCCAGATATCTTATTTAACCGAACGCTGGCCGCCAAGCGCGGTCGCCACTTGTGCGCTGCTCACGCACGCACCGCTCGCACGTTCCCGTCCAAATATACTCAACCTGCTACCGCTTCCGATTATCTTTTCCTTGTACCGGCCAAGTGTCAGGGTTGCCAGTATTGCAATCGTACCCATTGCATGTCGCCCTCGCACACTTCATTCGAACCATCTTGCTGGATTCAATTAACCTTTCAACGGCCCCGATCGCCTTTTTTGTACCAGTCGGGTTTTCTAATTTCCGGTATTCTAATCGTACGGGTCAGAGTAGCAAACCATAAGTGGCCCTAACGGTTAGAACGAAACAAGCGCAAACATTATAACCGGCTTCATGAGCACTAAGCCTAACAAAAAAGTCTCTTGTAATTTTATTTTGGGTCCCGATGGCAGGATCACCAAAGTATACCACGCTTAGGGCCATCGACCTTGGAAAAGATTGAAGTCCCAAAGTGTTCCCCAGGATCGAGGCTTGTAATCCTCCTTCTGAAATTTAGGCTTCGTTGACCGGCTTCGAAAGCACGGAAGCGAGGAAACCAGCATGATTCGGAGCGTATTAAGCGTATCGGTCAGCAGCAACAATTACGCAGTCCAACCAATACCGCAGAAAACAGAGCACTCGCCAACACCTTGAGGCACTACCGACGAAGTCCGGTTAGCGTTCCCAAGGTCAAATCAGCCCCAGTTCCAGTTCCAGTTCCAGTTCCAGTTAGGTCACAGGACTATGCGGCGAGATGCCTTATCGCCCGGGTTCTTGCACCGAGAGCTCCTTGGATCTCTCGGTTCTGCGACAACGGGAGGGTGGAAAACCAACTTCGGTTCCTACAAGGGAAGAAATAACTACTGGGTTACTTTCCTCTCGACCATTTCAGTCCTACAATTCACACCCTGTTCTCTCCAAAGACAGCTAACCATGCATTGGCTGATCCCCCTTTGAAGTCGCGCACTGACGCCACCTCGATCAATTCCTCTGGCAACTTATTCCAGTCATTCACCACTCGTGTGGAAAACGATTTGCTCTCCAACCCGTTGGTTACGTGTTCTCGCACAATCGTTTTCCCGTTGCATCCAAGTGTGTCCTTCCCCCTTATTTGGAATAGAACTTCACGTTGACCCCGTCCCTTGGCCAGACCCTTGATGGTCGTGAAGGTGTATAGTGAGTCATCTCTTTATCTACGTCTATCCAGGGAGTACAAATCAGGCGCCCTCAGCCTCCGTTCATATCCCATGTGTCTCAAATGCCCAAACCACCGTGTAAAACACGCAGAACCTGTCCCAGCATTTTCCTATCCCTTACCAGATATCATCTCCGTGTATGGACACAGTTTTCCAAGTGCGGTCTGACAAATGCCTTGAACGGCGGTAGGAGAACGTCAGGCCTCCTAGATCATATATTCCTCTGAAGTTGGCATAGCGCACACCATGCCTTCTTGGCCGCATTCTGTCATTGCAGACTAGGTTTGAAGTTCACACTCACGATTATCCCGAGGTTCCTTGCTTGCTAAGTTTGGTCCGTCGTGACCTCGTGCCCAAGTTTACCCACGAGCCACTGACATTTGTCCAAGTTCAACGGAAGATCACAGCCCACCGACCACTGGTAAACCTTGTCCAGATCCGGGTAGCCTCACTGTTTGCTGTCTCTAATAGTTTGATGTCGTCAGCAAACACGAGGCACGGATTTTTCGACCCACTGGCTATGTCGTTGACATACTTAAGGAAGAGCAGTGGCCCCAAGACAAGCACCTAGCTGTGCAACAATCCTCTGTCGGATAGACGCCCCTCAAACGACACCCTGAAAGATCGCCAATTAGACATTGTGCCATCCAGTTACTCACCTTAGCATTAACTCGTTGGGCCCTCACATACTTGTCCAGAAGCCCGTGGTTCACGGAGTCGAGATTCTACCAAAAGTCCAGATAACAGTCTTCCACACTTCTACTGTCACATCGGCCAGGAAAATTATCAGGTTTGTCAGACATTAACCATTGTGCCAAAATCCGTGTTGATACATCAACATAAACCATTTAGCCACTAGGTGATTGACCATCCAGTCGCGAAGGGTTCCGCCAGCGGCTTCCCTATCCCATCAGGCCCGGCTGCGTTCGACACGTCCATTTTGTTGGGTTGTCCCACACTCCTCCTCTCGAGACACTCTTCCTCTCCGCTATAGACCTTGGGTGGTTTTGGTAGCCCTGTGTGCCCTTATACTTCGTGAAAGCCCTGTGCTTCCGCCTCCTAGCTCTCGTGATCACACTCCCTACCATGGTGGTAGCTCCTTTCGGTTGATTCTGTGGAAGGGCGTAACCAAGTCTGTTATTGCGAACATGTTGCTCCTAATTGCCTCCCACTGACGATCCACGAAGTTGCTATCTCTCTCTACTTCCCGCCGAGTTTGAAGACTCAGGTCCAGGAGCCCAGTTTTATCCATTCCCGAAAAGATCCTGCCATATTTATCGGAAGCTACCAGCCCCTTCAGGCTCAGCCGCATATGGATTGCGGCTTGGTCACTCCCACCTATTGGATCTACGAATTCTAGACCTCCTATATTATTCGGAGTTCTCGTTAACACCAAGTCAAGGGTTGAAGATACTTGCCCGAATCTCCATCTAGTCGCTTGGGTAACGTGAACCATCCCACTCCCGTGCACGAACTGCAAGAGTTGATGCCCGAAGGTACTTTCCGCAGCTGTCTCACAAACCCAGCCAATCTCAGGGGCGTAGATATTCCAGTAGGAGGAGCTTGCCTGCAGACCCTGCCACCACAATGAGAAGTAAAAAAATTCCCGTCCCTATTTCGCGTCGACCTCGAGCTCCGGCACACAGCCACAACTGAGATCCTCGAGCCACCAGTGGCTATGATGACATCCAGGACCTGTATGATTGGGCCCTCTTGCGCTTCGTACTTTTCAGCCACTAGTATCAGGATCCCGCAACCTATTCTCTCATCCGCTTTATCCATTCTAAAGAATGAATAATCACGCGCCGTTAAATTGTTGCCGCCATCCCCTGGCCGCAACCAGGTCTTAGTGACAACCATCACATCTACATCCAGAGTCATGAATTGTGGCTCTGGCCACTTGTCACCCACACTTGCAGCATCTGTGCAGGCCACCGTCATTAATCCCGCCCTCCGTCCTTTCGGCCGCTGAACGGACGGGGCTGCCGCATGCTTGAGACTTAATCCCGAGACCCTTGTCTGTTTTTGCTTTAGGTGATGCGCAAGGATGTTTCATACCTTCAAACATTCATTTACAATCTAGAGCACAGTGTGATCAAATGCGTCCCAGTACAACGTGAATGTTCCTGGAGGATAACCAGCGTGCATGATGGGCTCGGAAAACGGTGTGGTACCCGTCGGATGTTTTGTCAGATCTTTGCTTTCTAACCACTTCCAGGTATTTTTGCAAGTGATCTACGAGCCGATATTTGCAGGTGAACTTAAGGCAACCTCAGTGTAAATGTCGTCTTTGTCTGCTGAGAATACAATCGTAAACATCCGACAAAACACGTACGAATAAATTAGTTTCATTTTTGCCACTGACCAATAGATCCGCATCCTGCCCTTGAATTCTGATCGCTCTAGGGGTAAAATTACAGAAGTACTTTGTAGCTACTTATCTCGTGGTCACCACCGTTGCTGTCATGCACAGAGAACGGGTGACGGGGAATCGGCGCGTGACTTGACTGAAGTCAAAAACGTTCGCAGCTCATCAATGAATATTGTTGAATGGAGACGACTTAACGGATTCCGTGCTGTCTTACGAATTCATGTAGTTATAGCAGTATGGTAGGAATATTGAGTTAATTACTTTCGCAGACAAGATGATGTAAGCCACGAACTTCCAAAAGCGATCGTTATAACAGCCTAGGTAAGGAACCACCTCCGATGATCATGGTCAGTTGAATTCTTTCTCGTAGAGGTCTCTTAACCGAAGGGATTATGGTACCAGCTTTCCCAATATACTTTCGGAGTCCCCGTCCAACGACCATCCGAGAACAGTTCGGAGGAACCAACTTCTGCGCAGAACATACGGACAGAGTTATCTAAAATGTCCCAAAGATCCCCCAATATAATTCCTACCCCCAACTTTGTCACATTCAGGTATTCATGTGAATCCGTATCTCACCGTTCCTTTAGTCAACCCCAACATTAATTCCACGAACTGGTAATTGCCACGCAACACCTGAGGCCATGTCAACTTCCAGACGAGTTTTCCCTTATCACAACCTTACTTCCGTTGTCCTTTCATTAGAGTATAAGATGTCGATCAAAACTCTACCCCAGAATCATCAGGACCTACGACGAAGATCCTACTGCAAGGTTACTGAACTAGTCTATATAATCCGCTTTGCAGACCGCTTAGTCATACTTCTGTCTGCATTAAATGACAACAGGGTTAACCAGGTGTTCGGCACTCGCCTGCTGGATATGCCCCTCATGGGTGATGGCATTAGCCGCTGTTACTGGGCCAACCAGATCGTTAAACCCTGGTGAATTAGATAGGCTATAACAGAATTAATAGACAACTTTTAAGAAAAAGTAAGAAGCGATTTTTATTGAACTTCCAGGTCCTTACGATGAGACGCGGTGGGGTCAGGACGTTGGTACCACGGTATGAAAAGGGCCATCATTGATGAAGATATGACTCCGCAGGTCATCATCCTTGGAACCGGTGGAAAATGGCCGTTTCAGTCATCCATTTGTGGGGGCAATTATTGGTAGATTGAACCCATAACTTTCGATTACTGTTTAGCAGATGGCATGAAATCAATAGTATCATTCAAGAGGAGTCGGTCCTGGATATTTGGAGGATGCGGGACTGGGGTTAGGAATCTAGGGTTTACAGGCACGTTTATTGCCATGCACTATTTCCTTCATTTTAACCACTGTGGACGTTATTGTTCACGTTACTCAATTGCGTTGCCTAACAGCTTCTTTGGGTCTTTGCCAGTTTTACTTTGCACACAACTAGACCAAAGACAGAACATGAAACCCATCAAATGTTTTCCTGTAATCAGCCATCACTTTGAATGAGGTAACCTGTAGAAACAGTGTATTTACTAAATGTTTCAACTGAGGGTTTTTTCATCCATTCACTTTTAGGTCTCAGATAGAAACCATCAAAATATCCTTAGTACACTCAGTAACAGATAGAAAATTTAATAAAGTGAGAACGCAATGCTTTCCGAAAAATTATTTTCGCTTGCTGGCTTCTTGTGTCCTCTATTTTTCGACTCAGTGCCACTTTGAATAAATCCGCAGCTGTGTTTTGGTTGTGGATTTATGGGCCCTTGCCACTGGTAATTGTTTGTACCTGTGCGGCCACCTAGTCAAACTCTGCGGCTGTTCATTTGTACAGCCCCTGGCTATTAGGCGCACCGATAAAAATGTATCCGATGCAAGTTTCTGCACAGGAATACACAGTTTTAGGAGGTTTTCGCAGAAAAATGCTTTTCGGGACAAGCTCTCTTTACTTAAAAATTTTCAGCCGTTTACTCCAAGTGACGCTGTCGGAGATCGAGGTCGGATCGTTGCGTGCATTGACGGAAAGACTGTCTGTGTTTGGAGAAGGCAACGTGTGAGTTGCGGGATGAGGATTGTCGAGGACAATGCATGACAATATTTTTACCGCTTTAAGATAATGAAACCAGAATTTCTCCTGTGATTCAAAGAACATTCGGTACAAGAATCCGGACGATTTGCACTTGGCCATAAAGTCCTCGAGTCTAACTGGGATTGGTAAGGACAGCCAGGATGAATGAGATCTGGCACCGGCACCAGCATTGATGGAAGAGACTACTAGTGTAGGCTCAGCTGACCGGATAAGGCCGGAGGTCATCAAACCCTTGCAGAATGTGCGCGTACCTAGCGAATAAGAAAAAGAAAAAGTTCTATCTCAGGGGGGAACAGAAGCAAGGGGAGGGGGTGGACCAGAAGAAGAACAGGAGACCAAAAATTTGCCCGTGCAAAAGGGGCAAAGGCGCGCTGGTATAAGGACCCAAGAGGTTGCAAAGTTGATCGACCCGGCCCAAAGATACTCGGAAATAAGTACAAGGCTGACGGATGTAGAGCAAGCACTTCATCAGATGAGCCGGGAGCCCAATAGCGTACAAAAATCAAGCGACACTGCGTTGGGCAGAAATCAAAATAACGTTATCCACGGGATATCGGGGCCCTTTATGAGGGAGGGAAAGCAGAGGGAAAGAGCAGTGAGGTGTCATGCAGTGAACCTGCTCCGAACGGTGGAAATACCCCAACGTGTTGCTATCAAAAGGGTACTTCGCCTGGGGAGATGACAGGGAGTCAGCGGCTTTGGATGCCGAGACCCGCGACTAACACTGGTGGAATTTGCTAATCCACGGCAAAGGGACAGGTTCTACGCATCAGCCAATGGAATCAAGGCGATCACTAGGGGGGTGATTACCGTAGTGCCGGATGATACTGCCATAAGTAGGCTAACGGTTAGGGATGCAAAGGGGGGCTCGCCAGGATCCGATACGGTGCGGATCTAAGTCCCCAAACTGAGAATTCAAAAGTTGAGTGGAGGACAATCGAATGCCATTCCGTGCAGCAGGGTTGGAGACAAACGTGGTGGGTAGGCGCATCTTGGGCCACCAAGTCTGGACTCAACACCCGAGACGGACACACACCGAAAGAGCCAAAATAAAGAGGCTGGGGGCGCGGTCTGAGGCTGGGGATCTCGACTGTCATGCAAAAAACGGACAAGGGTCTCGGGATTAAGTCTCAAGCATGCGGCAGCCCCGTCCGTTCAGCGGCCGAAAGGACGGAGGGCGGGATTAATGACGGTGGCCTACACAGATGCTGCAAGTGTGGGTGACAAGTGGCCAGAGCCACAATTCAGGACTCTGGATGTAGATGTGATGGTTGTCACTAAGACCTGGTTGCGGCCAGGGGATGGCGGCAACAATTTAACGGCGCGTGATTATTCATTCTTTAGAATGGATAAAGCGGATGAGAGAATAGGTTGCGGGATCCTGATACTAGTGGCTGAAAAGTACGAAGCGCAAGAGGGCCCAATCATACAGGTCCTGGATGTCATCATAGCCACTGGTGGCTCGAGGATCTCAGTTGTGGCTGTGTGCCGGAGCTCGAGGTCGACGCGAAATAGGGACGGGAATTTTTTTACTTCTCATTGTGGTGGCAGGGTCTGCAGGCAAGCTCCTCCTACTGGAATATCTACGCCCCTGAGATTGGCTGGGTTTGTGAGACAGCTGCGGAAAGTACCTTCGGGCATCAACTCTTGCAGTTCGTGCACGGGAGTGGGATGGTTCACGTTACCCAAGCGACTAGATGGAGATTCGGGCAAGTATCTTCAACCCTTGACTTGGTGTTAACGAGAACTCCGAATAATATAGGAGATCTAGAATTCGTAGATCCAATAGGTGGGAGTGACCAAGCCGCAATCCATATGCGGCTGAGCCTGAAGGGGCTGGTAGCTTCCGATAAATATGGCAGGATCTTTTCGGGAATGGATAAAACTGGGCTCCTGGACCTGAGTCTTCAAACTCGGCGGGAAGTAGAGAGAGATAGCAACTTCGTGGATCGTCAGTGGGAGGCAATTAAGAGCAACATGTTCGCAATAACAGACTTGGTTACGCCCTTCCACAGAATCAACCGAAAGGAGCTACCACCATGGTAGGGAGTGTGATCACGAGAGCTAGGAGGCGGAAGCACAGGGCTTTCACGAAGTATAAGGGCACACAGGGCTACCAAAACCACCCAAGGTCTATAGCGGAGAGGAAGAGTGTCTCGCATCTAACGACAGTGCCGAACTGCCTACGAGAAGCGGATCGCTGGGGCCGCTAAGAGAAACTCCAAAGCATGTTACAACTACATGCATTCTAAGACTGCTCTGCGAAAGGCCGTAGGTGTAGTAAAAAACCTCCAGGGATTAGGTCAGCAGACTGTCAGGAGAAAGCCGATTCTCTGTTGAAATTTTTCCAAGCAGTATACAGGCGGGACCAAGGGACACAGGGACTAACACTAGGCTCTGTCACCCTTTCGGTGAAGATGCCGGAGGGGGCAATCACGGAGGAAGGAGTGTGGGACAACCCAACAAAATGGACGTGTCGAACGCAGCCGGGCCTGATGGGATAGTGAAGCGACAGTGAAGCCGCTGGCGGATAATCTGGCGAAACCTTGCAACCAGCTCTCTAACGCGTCGCTGGACGAGGGGCGGCTCCCAGCGGCCTGGTGTCAAGTTTGAATTCGAAATCGCTTTACCAGATACAATCCTTCTAATGATCATTTACATTTTATTCATGATGATTCCTCACTCTCAAAATTTGCAATTCCACCCCGCCAAATCATGTACTAGTTTCGAAATCATCGATCTCATAGACGCTGATATAATGGTTGACGATGGCTGGTTGTAAAGGGAAGTTGAAGTGGCCAGACGCCAAGCCTGTTAGGCGGAAAAGCAAAACTGGCCGACAGGAAAATCCGTCTAAAATGGTTGGCGGGGTCTTGCAAACGTTACGGAAACACAGCCGCTCGGATATCCCAGATACAGAGAAGGAAAGGCCACTGGACATCTTACTTGTCGAAATGACCGCTCTTGATGGACAACCGGAAAGTCACTGTCAGTTTTATAAACAACACGAGAAGCTCAGCGAGTCCACATTAAAAGATCCTGGACAGCAGTTTCTCTATCTGTTGCACTATTGCCACGGACTAGCTATTTAACCGTATAGTAATTGTTAATAGAATCGCGGAGCTTTGCACGCAGGTCGGGATGCTTGGGGGAAATGATGGTGAGTCTTCTTCGAAAGACACCATTTCATGTTCGCTTTTATGTTTCGGTCCTCTTTCGTTCTCAGATAAGCTTCCGCTTCATAGCTGATGATACCTACATATTCCGAGGGTAAGTTAGTTCTGGTCCTGTCTGAATTCTCGAGTCTGCCTTATCAGGCTCTTTCTGCGCTCGGTACTCCGGTCCGGAGATGCAACTCGTCATCTTAACCTCGCGCGACTTTCTGTGACCTATTGCAATCTGAGCTCCATAGTTGTGTCGAAAATCAACGTTTCTCTTCAGTAGGTCGAACTTATCTCTAGACCGACATCCATTCCCGCTAATTTAAAAGAAAATAACCGGAGTCAGCAGGCCGACGGAGATTCTCACTTAATAAATAAACCGGTGGAGCTTATGGATTGTCTTGTACGCCCGAACGACTGCCACCATTTCATTGGTTGTTCGGTCCCTTTTTGATTGGTCCACCTTGTTCAATGCATTTCGCGTGATTCAGTTCATGGCATTCTTTGTCCAGTCCAGACTGCTTATCCTAGTTTATCAGCCCAGTTCACCATATGACGTTTTTGGTATGTATATTCACACCCTTGCTTTCCGAACATATTCCCGTGTCGGCTGTCCGCTGATGGCCAGCTGGATGTCGCGATCTCCCTCTGGTCTTGCAAATGCTGACTGTTTGTCAAGATTGGGCTACGTGTACGCCAGTGCACTGACTATGATTGGCCTGGCAGGATCTATCGTAGCGCGACCACTGACAACCGATGAAATGGCTTTAGCAGACCCAGGCGCAAAGCCAAATACAATATTATTTCTCCCTAGGGGCCAGGCTGCTCGTACAGATTTATCATCCACGTCGTGTGCTAAACAGACAGTGCTCCGGAGGATAATTCGGAATTGTTAGGTGGATTTTTTACCATTCAATTTTGGTCTTCTTGTTATCTAGAAATTTTTTACGAAGCTCAAACTGCCCGTGATGCAGACTTGCTGGAAGTCAGAAGCTTTTGGTGCTGTTAGGGATGATTGATACCACTCACTGAAAAGTGTCACAATTGAACCTCGTGCTCACCACCAAAAATTACGTTTTGTCGCTTGCATTTGCAATTATTGTGGGAAACTCCGGAAATGTGATCAGTTCTCCGCGCGGCGTTGGTGTGCCTCTGACTTGGTGGAGATCTGTGCGACTGATAGATGCTTCATGATCTACAGACGCCGAGGCCCGGACGGCATTCTATTATCACGTCAAACTGCGAGCTGGTTGAACACATCCGTTTGTGATCTAGGGATTATTTTTTGCAAGAATAATTTTGCCGAATATGTGCCCTTCCAGACTGCTGTGGCCAGAAGAGTCATCGGCCTCATTTTACCGCATTTAAGCTAGTCAAGATATTTTACTCACATTAATGTATGCCAATCCACCTTTAGATTAACCCTCAGTCATACTCTTCAGAGGAAAAAGTCGACGCACACCTGGCTGAGAGTGCCTAGCATTTAATTATCAGGAAACTTGTTGGCTGCTCTTCATAGGCCTCATTTGAGGAACGTTGCCCCCTAACCTCTCTAGATCCACTGTGTCTCAGGATGTGGACTTCTTCAATGATCCGGTGAGTCCCATAGTAAACCCCAAAATTTCCCCATCAGAAATCCTGCTTTTTGTGGTATGGATATCTCATAACAGATGCTCCAAAGGCGATTCCATAATTAAGGTGCAATTTCCTTCCCGTCAAATACGCCAGGCTTTGGAATAAACCATCTGTTGCTGCTCGGTAGTTTAATCAAACTTTGAAGTCCGAACCTGATGCAGGCGGCACGGTAAACTTAAGCAGATGATTCACCTCAGAGGATCGAAAAGTGGATGCAAGGATGAATTATTGGAAACAATAATACTTCTGCATTAAGCGAGCGCTCTAAAAATTCTGACGCTATCCAGTATTCCACTTACTAAAGTTATTCGTCCACGACCCCGAATCGCTAGTCGCAAATGATTACAGTTTTTGCTACCCAAAACAAGCCGGTCTACTCTTCATAAAGTTCTTTCTATTTTTTGGGTTTTCTGTATAGCTTTTAGTTCCCAACCCAGGCATTGTGTGTAACATTGCACACTTTCATTTTCTGCTTACTTTTTTCTGCATTATTATTCGCATCTATTACAAACAGCCAGGGAAATTATAACAAGGTAACTGCGCACGCAAAAGTCCATCATTCGCAATAATATTAACTCGGCAACCAATTGATTAACATAGGTGATCCATTCATCCTGGGAGGTCCCTCAGAACCAGCAGACATTTTCACACTCTACTCGCCTGCGCATCTGCTTGCAATCAACCGCCATCGCCCCAGCTCACGTTAATACCGTTTCCATTAAAATGGTGTGTGGTTTGCAGATGCGATTGAAAAGAAGGAAAACGGCCCACCCCCACGCAGCCGAGCATATGATGTCAGCACAAAACAGGCGGGCAGAAGGGAATAACAAAATTCCCGGTGGACTATCCCATTCCTCCGAAGAGGAGAAGCTTTGCACTGAAAAAACGAACAGAGGCGTCCACCGAAGATAGAAACAGGTAAATTATTATTGATCAAATGCGCCCGGCTCTGTTTGACGGGAATAACTGGAGGCCCATTTAAACACCATATTTACTTACAATTCTTCTCAGAAGGCTTTGTGATTCTAGAGTGGATTCAATTCAGCACATCACAAACTTGTTAGCTTTACCCATTTTTACTTTTAACCAACCTTGAGCAGTGATTGGGCCGTCAAACGCATCTTGATTCTTTTTCGCTGTTCTCATGTTAAAAGGTCCCCGGAGTCATCGGTGAGTACAAAAACCAACACACGGCTTAGCGCGAATTAAACCAATGATTTCGGACTCTGCGGATATTTGACATAACCAGCTACTCTTCAATGATTCCTATATTTCCTATCATGCTGATCTTTCCTTTCCATCCAACGCATCTGCTTACCCAGGATTACTAGAGCAACAGCTCCGAAAATCCCCGCTAGGCAAGGCAATGCTGCAAGCTTTGTGGTAGGGCTATCGTAATATGACCGTTCAGCGTAAATTACAGACCTACTCTAAGCTTTATGACAGGTTAAGACCGACCATTTCTTCGCAGTGCCTCTCCTTTTATTCCTGGCGTCCTGATTACTGTCACCCTGTTGACGATGCAGATGCACAGATGCTCTGAGATACCGACTAACTCCAACTGGAACTGAGCCCAATGGAAGACAAAACAACTTAAAATTTCTGATTTGGATCTATACCGAAACAAATTAGATAACTTGGACATTTTTACTTGTTAGAGTTGACAAATTCCGGCTTTGGTACACTGGTCTGTTCCCGCTTTTTCTACTGCTCTCACCATGCACCTCAGCTGGAATGCTTTCAGACTGCCTTCTTCCTCCCGATTTTTGCTCCAGGTAAACGCTTTCGCGCTGCTGGTGTTACGGAACTCTACTGTTCAGGTTAAAGCTGTAATCCGCCATGGTTCTTTGCGCCGTGAAAGTCAGTTGGCTCAAGAACGGTAAACACTACTCCTGGCAGACCATGTATGATCATCCTCTTATACCATAAAAGACCAGAAAGACGATGTTATTACGCTTAATTTGACGTTGAAAATTGCAGCTTCTCGCTTCAAGTTTGCTAAGAACTGGAAGTATTCTACTTTGACTCCCAACTTTAACGTATTTTGAGCAAATAAGCTTTCTTAAAGTTTCAGCGTGACCGTCGTATCTATCTGGGTAACATCCTTATTATATTTACGGTTGATACCTAAGAAAACAACCGTATATCAATCTTGTCTTTCAAACATCGTCATTACTCCCTAATTCAAACTTTCTACCAGTTTGAATATTTTACTTGAGTTATTGCATACAAGTCGTTATTTACATTCCCGCCTTTTGATGAAACTTTGATTTCACCTCCTGAGGTGATGCTCAACCCTTACTGCCCATAATCTTCCCGCTCTCTTCCACACATTTAGGTGGTTTTCGTTTATGCACTTGGCTGCAGAAATCACGGCAGAAAGAACGACCTCATGTTTCCCCTTTCATTTTTATGTTATTTCTCAAGTGTCCTCCGTTTATCCGTCCAGGTACATTGGCCAGGTCTGAAAAGCACTCCCCCATCATCTATAATTTTATTGACTTTTTGTCACAGAATAACATCCTTGATCCTCAGGTGGACCTGTTAAAGTATAAATAATTCGGGTGTATTCTGACACCTGCTGCCTGCCAAACAAATTTTGCTCATGTGGTGTTCATTGTTGATGTATGCAAACGCTGAGTTGGGTTCCAAAAATGACTTATATAATTTTCCTGGAGGCCCCGCTTAACCTACAGAAACCACAATTTTGGCCTTATCGCCTCAAATTTTCGGTGCGTTGTGTGATGTTGCTATGACCCTTGATCATGCAACGAAGCACATTTGTTGATCCAGATGAGAAATGTATCGTTAACGATATTATTAACTATGGGACGGTTAACCTTCTTCGAATTTGACTAGAGGGGCGTGTTCTAATGAAACTGACCTTAACCTATCTTATTTCAAGGATGTCGGAATTTCCGGGCAGGCAAGGATTTTAGCGAATAAATAGGCTTACTTCCTCGTAAACTGTGAGGAACGTGCGGTCTGCTTCTTGCTGGAGATTTCAATGCACCTGACATATGCTGGTCCACGCTTTCCGCCCCAAGTTACTTGCTCCCTTTCCTTGAAAGCATCTTTCATGGCGGCTGGACCCAACACGTAACTAATCCAACAAGAAACCTTAATGTTCTTGATTTGATATTTACGATAGGCTTAAATGAAATTCAAACGTCCACTGAGTCTAGTCTACTTGGGTGTGATCATCTGCCTGTTAGCTGTTCGTTTACATTTCCCCTCCTAAAAAGGTACGTCTTACCTAACCTAAGGTCGTATTTTAGAGCTGACTGGAATCGCCTGCCTACCCTAGTTCGTAATTCAAACTGGGACGCATTTTTTCTATTAACAGAAGTACAACCGACCGCTGACCAGTTCTACTCCAACT
>LUCM01008482.1:0-68389 GCA_008360955.1 Fasciolopsis buskii
AAGATCTTATGCTCACTAAGATGCATACGATGAACTACATGCAAACGGGGATGATTCGAACAGTCATTATCACTGGTTTCACAAGTGAATTCTGGATTCAAAAACCTTACTGGCAATTTCCACCGTTTGCAGAAGGTTTAACATAGACGGCAGTTGATAACGATTAAATCTCGCGGTAATCGAATGCGCACATAATCGTACGGGAACCAAAGCGCTCACTTTATATCGGTACCACTTCCTCGCCTAGCAGAAAATTTCCAGTCCTTCCTTCCTCAAATTCATATAGCATACACTCCATCTTCATCAGCCTCATCCCCTTCACGGTTTACCCACACGATTCTTGCGATTTCAGATGGTACCGATGTTATTCAGGACCATGCCAATCCACTTGGGATAATAACGAAGATATTTTGCGGACTCACTCACTCACTCACTCATTCACACTCACGAAATACTGCTACTACTTACAGTTTGTCAATGCCGTGAGTGGAAACCTCTGAGATCGCATACTGAGAAACATTAATTACTGGTAAAACGTTCTTTCAAAGGTCGATGCATTTCGGAATTGATGCAAATGAAGCTCGCTTATGGCCCACTATCTTCAGATTAGCAATAATCAATGTGCCAAAGATCAGCGAATGTGGCCCTGGAAGTTAGCCTACCATGAAATTGCAAAACTGCCACCCATTTGTCTCCTTGTAATTGGATTGATTTCGCGATTTGGTTTTTTGAAAACCCACAGCAAAATTGTTGTACTGATTGCCTCTGTTGATTTGATCACCTACAAGGTTTACTGCCAGCTGCCCATTTCTTTCCCAGTCTGATGCATGTTGGTCTATGCAGCTGAACTTTTTATCTGTATGTTAATGTGTCGATGTTTTCTCAGAATAAGGGGTTCCCGAGCTAAATTACTTCGACAGATCTTTGGCTTTTACTGTTTGGTACCCCAAAAGATGTTATCCGGATATCGGCAAGTGTGCCGTCCAAGTCCTAGGCACACCGCAACTAGTTAGGCAGTTATTAGCCATTTTGTATTTGTTGCTGATTACCAAGATCGACACACCAGACTGCTGGCCGGGATGAACAATGAAGTAAAAATAAAAGATTGTGTGACTTAAAGCACACCTGCAACGAGGTCAATGTTTAGGCTAATTAATTGGAGAAGTCCGGTTGCATTTGGTTGGCAATCGTTTTCGTGATTGCAAATATTCATCCCCTAGAATATATTAGGCTGCATTTGGACAAGCCACTAGACCTAGTTTGTACCTAATTGAAAAGCATGTTAATCCATAAACTAACGGTTTTTTAGTTGCTCTCTGCGTTACAGTGAGGCTAACGATGTCAGTTTAAATGACTCAACAACGTAATCGGCTCCATTGTTCGTAATTCTAGGTCATGGAGAATTTTTTCTCGCACGCCATCTCTCTCGTTGATTTTCATGATGTCTCTATAATTTGTCTGTCTATTCAAAATGACTAAAATTTTCATTGCAAGCATAGAAAAGTCAACAGCTTGTTCTACCCGTGATGTCACTTATTTTACAAATGAAATTTCGCCTCCCACTTAGGTGAATTCATCCATAAAATTTTAAATCTCAAATGATGTTCCTGGCCGGAATTATCTTCTATCTTTTACTTCCTTTATTAATGAAATAACAATGCACAACATTTTTCAGGAAGCGCATCGCGGTCAACAGAGAGTTACCAAGTGAGGAAGTTGGCCGGCGGTGGCAGGGTTCGAACGCGCGACCTTGTCGACCAAACGCTGCGACCTTATCCGCTAGGCCATGGCAGGGATGATGCGTAGTTTAGTCACATTTTGTAATCTGCTTGGTGTGCGCTTATATTGTTGCTGATAAAACGTTTCAGAGTACTTTTCAAATTTTTGCAAGTCAAAAAATACTGTTTAACATCACGTCTTTTCACCGAAGTTCCAATACCGCCGGATGCTTCGTGGCTTGTCACTCCCGTCGCTCACAGGATGCCAGTTAATGGCCAAAGTGTTTTGAAACGATTCACTGTTGACTAAACCGGTTAACTGACCAGTCCTCTGGATGGTTCGTTCCATCCTTACTGGCTGATTCCTAAAGCGTCACTTTTACTTGGCCTCCTATCCGTCTAAGAGATGTCTTTGCTTTACTGATTCCTGAACAGGGCGCTGAAACTAACAGTTCAATGTCCGGTAACCTCGAATCCCCGTGATGTTCGGTTAAATTTAACGGAACTTAGTGGTAAACGTCTGGGTGACTTTTAACGGGTTCACCACACAGTATATTGGCCTTGGCAACTGATAAGCAACTATAAGTGCGCAATTTTCAATTTTTGTTGGGGATCGTCTGGTGTTTGTGTCTATCCCGCACGCCCCACGACCTGTGACATTCACATGGGTGGAACGATTGTCAGTCAAATCCCTTAGTCCTTAGGGTAATCACGCAGTCCCTCTAAGAGCTACTGAAAATCAGTACCACGCCACATGGTTTACCGTACCATCACTGAATTTCACAAGCCACAAATATCTGCTCAACAAGAGATTTGACTCCAAGTGATTGGAGACTTTTCTAAGAATCTGAACGTTACTGTAAACACTATCCACTAATTACTGAAAAAATACCTGACTCATGCTGATCAGCTATGATAGAGCGATTTTAATAGCTAATTTCGGACACAGACGTACCCCTTTCGTATTCAGCTAGCCCCGACGTCTCCCTGATGACGTTTTGCTTGGTTTTCGTCTCCGTCTGCGTCAAGCTTCAAAACCTTCATGAACAGTTGAGCAACCGATCGATCTGAGGGGACAGGAACTCATTGGACTGCTTTTTCCTTTCATTTAACTACGGAACTACCGCAGCGATTTCACAATTTTTTCTGTAGAATATTTTGCAACACATTTACGGATCTGCTCACAGCCCTGCCACTGAGGATCACACATGACTAATCGACTGACTTCACCGAAATTTTGTATAAGTGTGAATAACTTCGAGCGTGAAATTTGTTACAAATGCGCTGCCGATCACGGCCATTGGCGTATGAACTATTGAAACAGGACTACGGATTTGTGCCCAGTTGGCTCTTGATTAGTTTACCTGCGAACTTCTACAGAATAACTGGTGAGAAATCAAAATTTCAGCAACATATGAGCTGACGAATTTCTAGTGTTCGAATCACCCAAGCACACGCGTTTGACAATCGAATATTCAGTGATCACTCGTGATGTTCACTCAGTTAATGAGTAATTATTTATTCATCCGTCGGTTATCTGTTGATAACTGTTCGATTAAAGAACTCTTCACGTGCGGAGTATCTGCATGCATATTCGAAGGTGCCGACAGCACAAATGCATTGCCAGATAGACTATGATTTTCCAACTGATTCGAGTGATTTCTAGACAGGAACCTGACACCTACTAAATGAAAAGGTGGGCACTAGTACGATATGTCTGGCATGTACTAATCATTGTAAGCCAAATTTTTTCTGGTTCCCGGCAAAAAGTAAAGCATAGATGAGTCCGTCGAGAACCCGCCGAAATACTATTTGTTACCAGCTTTATGAAGCCGTAAAAATAACATCGCCAAGGTTATTTCCCGAAGAACTGTGTAATGGGTGAAATAGTTTTCTGTTCTTCAAATCCTCAGTTGCAAGGTCATTTTAAACAAAATTTGGTTAGCTAAAACCCTATGGGAATTTCAACGACTGGTTTGGAATTCCCAATCATTATGAAGTTCAGTGCAGTGGTAAGAACTTGCTGAATTGATAGAAAATGACGGAAGGGGAAAAAACATTAAGACTATGGCAAAGTTGATTAGATATTCCTGTTTAACGGAGAATTCAGTAAACGTGAGGAAAATCTCCCATCGTACGAGCTTGTATGTATGTGCGCCATCAGAAGTGCGTTTCACGCTAGAAGCCGCAGCATTTTTCATGTTTGATGAACTGCTATTTGTGAAAGCAACTCTCACGAATTTGCGTCTAGAAGGAAAGTATTCGTGCTCGTATGTGATCTAACAGGGACTAGTAGGAATTATCGTCGCGGGGAATAAGGTAGTCCTACGGATGAGTCCATCATTTCCCTGGTTATATGCTACTTTGCTTCTGACATTCCTAACCTAATATAATCTGTTTCTGTTTAGAAGCTTACGATGGTTCCTTGTCTATATTGCGTTCAGCTCAATAATGAAGTTAATTTTACTGAAGTTTATGCTTGTTTTATTATGATGCGAAACTGGAAAATTGTGACTGTCTAGTAGCAACTAAGGGGATATTAGGATTTTCTAGTTTCATTGCTGCACTCTCGAGTCTCGTCTGAGAGCTCTTCTTTTCTTTTCTCTCACCAGCCTACACAAATGCAGATATTACGCATGACATTGAAGATCTTCAATTTCGCGGGTTCGCTTTTACGCGCAACACCATTTTAGAGTTTGTTTTGGATCAAAGGTAATTTACAAGTCTTCAATTATTGCATTTAATTTGCGTGCAGAATAGCAATCATAATCTATTTTCGATGCCCAACTGAGCGCACTGGTCAGTAATTCAATGAGAGCTTAACGATTAACGTCTTCTCTTTCTCCAGTCAACTTTGAGATTTTTTGAAACGTCTTTCTAACCTTTTGCATTAACACGGAAAACTTCCTGCTCTATAGTGTGGTCCTTTTTGTGAGACTGTCCTATTTCTGGCCACCCACTGATTGCGTTATTCCCTCGAGTTGTAATCTGTTGTACAATACCACTTTTCGTCCTACGTTTGATAGCATCTGGTCGTTATCATGTTTCGCGAGCTAGACCTAAAATTTGATATCACCTGCGGATCACTCAGTGTCGATTCACGTGCTATGTGTACACCATTGTGAATGTGTGCGTGTCTTGTTTTAGACGGGTTAGTCCCTGTAATTAGGTGCAACACCCTCCACTAAATACGGATTCATGCTGTGCCTCAGCGAATGGATCCTTTTTGGCCAGGCGTATGCATTTTACTTAGGCGATTATACTCAATTGCATGTAAATTGCTCACCCAATTTTACTGGTTTCGAAACTGCACTTTTTCCATGATTTTCGCCCTCACAAACGTGAATGCATCACCACTACGGCAGCCTTTATAAGTTATCTTAACTGGTGGGACTTGACTTTCATGAATTTATCTATCATTTGTCTGCAGACTTGATGTCGCTGTTAAAATGTTTAGTGACCATGCACCCGTGTTCCATCCCTGCAAATTCCACGTTCCTCCCGCTCAAACTGGATTTTCAATAAAGCGCAGACTAATTCACGTCTCACAATCTAATTGCGTTTGGCGTAAATGACTTAATCACTATCACATTCACAAATCAGTGACTTTCCCTTAACCAGATTCCTGCTTTACACGATATTCAAGTTTTAATAAGGAACATTTTTCCACAGAATGTACCAGCACAACGAACTTGTTCATATGAGAAAAAAATATGATTAGTTGTTTGCAAACCTTGTTCACTGCTCGTAAAAGTTTTATTTATAATCGTGTATAAGAAAAAGAGTCAGTTTTCTGGTTGTTTTTGGTTGCTGGACGAGTTATTCGTTTTTTCATTCTCTTTGTTCGTTTCGAGTCCACACCACATATTACTGGTGGTTGAATTTAACAGCAAACTGGAGTGTCCTTCGTTTCTGTTGATGATGGCTGCTTGACGGATATTAAAAGGTGCCTCTTGTAGACAATTCTTTGCGTGCAATGACAAAGTCAGTATCGTAAAATAATTGGAAATTTTGCATCCACCCAGTTATCTGACTGCAAGATCTCGCTTTTTTATCCCTAGTCTTTCACATCCCTTACTAATAAAACTATAACGTTTTTTTCAGGAATAGGTTTTCATTCAACAGGGGGCAGCTGAGTAGGGAAGTGCATAGGCGGTGCGACCAATGGAAACTGCAAGAAGACACGACTTTGGGCACTTGACGAACGCCAATGAGTTTTCTGTATTCAGTAGCGCAATAGACTTAGTCACCAATTAAATTCGTCGTACATGGGTTTGGGAACGGTAATCTTGCAGAAGCAATATCCGATCTGCGTGATTTGTTTCACATGAGCTACACAGTGAGGCAGATGGGATGTTTCCTATGGACCTTGGTGTGTATGTTGTGCGTGTTTACTATGAAACCATGACTTATTGACTACTTTTTTCAGGGAAATTTCGTCCCCGCTTCTGAGGCATAATTTGCTAGCATGCTTCCCATTTCACTGGAAATCACCTCAAAGGTTTTGATTTGAAGTTTTCCCAAAGTTCCAAGCAATAGTAGACGAGGTAACAATAATGAATTCCAAGAAAAGCATCCCTACAAACTGCATCGTTATTGGTCCTTTAAATAATGATTGCTATTTGATAACCCTATAATCCAAAACAGTAAAAGTGACAGCCCTTTTCGTTACCACTAAGGAGAATGAGGAAAGCGCTCCCAAAAAGAAAAATAAACCTACGAATCAGATACATTAATAGAAAATGAGAAATATGCGGCATTTCAATAATGGTCACGTTTGTTTGCGGATCCAACCATTTTTCTATTCTAGTAAGCTAAACTGGACACAACCCTAAATCTTTTTACACGAAATGCAACTGGACAAGCTCTTTTTGTATTCGACCATTAACTCAAAAATTTGAAATGTCACCAAAATACTGTCCGTCTATCCAAGTAGGATGGAAATTTGAACCGTTTCACTTATTCCTGTTTGCAGATACTCATTTTACCCTTTAGTTTATCAGTTTTTTCGCCCTTTCACTCTTGCATCCATCAGTAACCCCACCACATCCCGCTTATTCATCCATCCGTCTGGGCCGACAATCTGAACAACATCCTTCATTTGGTCAAAAATCGATTCCTTCTCAATGGTCGCAGTTCCGAACACAGACAAACACGAACACAAACAAGAATACAACAGTACACAGAAATACAATCAGACCATCAGGAGATCTCAACTGTACTCGTTATCTGCTTCCGCGTGCTACGCATACCATGCCGTTTACCGGATCATGATAGGTGCGATCAAGTGAACGGTGAAGCACGACAGGCGACGTGTTTTTGTTGACCAAATGTCGGCCTAACTTAACTGCGTAATGGAGATAGCCATCGCAGGCACTTGACATTAAATATGCATCAATTGAGATGTTTTTGCTAAACAAAACGAATCACTGCATCTTTCCCAGACGGAAGACAACTTGACTATTCTGAGACTTGTTACATCATATGATTCCCAGCTGACACTCACGAAAACGTAAGGATGGACAAGACGGAAAATCGACTAAAAATTGAATTTTGGAGCAGATGACTAAATTAAGAAAGCTAAACTCGAGGCGAATCTATTCAGCGACGAAAAGTCTTGAAGGGTCCCCGCAAAAGAAAGCCTCATCAACTTTGAGTTGTTAGCTATCTTACTGAAGACGCTGCATACAGTCTGTCAAATACATTTTTCGCTCCACAAAATGAACCTAAGCAGAATACTGTGGTGAAGTGAAGAGATCTGTCAGCTGACTTACTTT
Organism: Fasciolopsis buskii; assembly: GCA_008360955.1. Classification (NCBI taxonomy): domain Eukaryota; kingdom Metazoa; phylum Platyhelminthes; class Trematoda; order Plagiorchiida; family Fasciolidae; genus Fasciolopsis; species Fasciolopsis buskii. The sequence continues at coordinate 7,496 of LUCM01008482.1, forward strand.
TCCCTACTTTATTCTTCACATTCGCCTAGGTCATCTTCCACTAATTGCAATTAAAACCGATTTTGATGGAGGCACACTTCAACCATCGAAGTGAGCTGATTGATATCTTTCAATTCCCTAGAGACACAAAGAATTTGATCGTTAGTTAGTGGAGCTCATGTGAACATCATAACTGATCAATCTTAGCTGTTAACTTTGGTTTAGCTCGGCACTTCGCCCGAATCACATCAATCCATTTCACACCGGTTGGTCTTCTGTTATGACGGGTAGTTCCCACAAATAACTATTTTGAACCTCGAGGGCAATCCCGAACTTTAGGGCTGGGGAACTTTATGCGAAGGATTTTTCAACTACAGATGCTGAGGCGAGATTGGTCAAGCTGCCACCACGGCTTTCAACGAGACTAAATGAAGGAGAGGGCATCCAAGCAAAAGAAACTAGAGCAGAATTAAACTTCTGAGTTCGGATAATAATAATGATTCAGGTAGTTCAAACTATGGCAACTATCAACCTGTGGAGAATGCACAATTCATTTCGATGAGATTTAGTCAAGTGTTGAACTACGATTGCAACTCATCAATGTCCTGTGTGTCTCTGGTGAATTTACGGATACGTTACGCCCTTTTGTCCATCAAAGAATTAATTCTCAGGTCGACTGAATAACTAAAAGGGAGTGAATTGCATTAGGTCCCACTGACCTGTTTAAATCCAGAATGTTGGGAAAATGCTGATAATTTGAGCTTCCCAATCTCATAAAGCGGAACGTGAGTGTTTCAGTGGCGTACACCCGGAGTGACTGTGAGCGCGTGTCGCCTTCAATAACTCAGACACCTGCAGCTCAGTAGAGAGTCCGTATACCAGAGCACTTTTGTGCTTGTGGTATTGAACGATTGTAATTAATTAGTTATAGCCATAGCCTGAGCTACATGCATCCTGGATTTCCCAGATTGTTAGAAGAAGAACGGACAACAAATTGATCATTAACTCTGAGCAGTGCGAGTCCGCGATCGAGGAATAAGCAGACACTACCAGGCAGCACTAGTGTCCCTGACGTGATGTCCCCCTCCCACTTGGCAAGAGTTTTCTCTGGGAATTGCCACAACAGTCCGTTGATGTTGCAGTAGTGAATCAAGTCAAAGGAAGGGACTATAACTCTTTCAGTTAGTTTGATGTGTTCTACTCTGCTACGGGCATAAAAGTGGATCTTCTCGTTCAGCGATGGTCCTCTTAGCCTGAGGGGTTCTGGGTCCCTTACATGAGATGACCAAAAGTAACCTGACTTAGAGTGACACCTACCAACTTTCAAGCAGTTTGTGAACCCAAAGACTTTGGTTTGTTACCTTGCGGACCAAGTCTTCCAACTGAGTGCTGGGAATGAGGCTGCTTTTGAGTAGTAAACAATTCCCTTTAGGAAGTCTGATTGCCTCGAGCTAGCAGAAGACCCACGATCTCTGAAGAACAATTCCCTATATGGAGGAGATTTTTCCCAGCCTTTGATCCTTCTGTACAATTTTTATTTCATCATGGTTCCAAACTACTGACTCTGAAAAAAATGCTTTTATTGTATGCTAAAATTTGCTAGGTAAGCGTTGTTTGGCCTATTGTTGATGAGTTAACATTTGTCATATAAATTGTTAGTAAGCGGGTTTGTTTTTTAGCCACTGAACCAGATTCACTGAATTAAGGTGGACGGGAATCAAAGCTGAATTGTTTTCACTCCTCATCATTCGGCTTACTAACTGTGAACAAGTGTTTTGAATAAGCTTCAGACCCATGTCCTCCTAAGCCACACATGGATAAAGTTGCATTCCCATGCCTTGGTCAATAACCGGAATATGAGTCATCGTCACAGGGCAATGAAAATTGGAGACAAGATGAAGGAAACTGTTTCCCTGGGCTGAGTGTGGCTGTGGGAATGCAATTGTTAGCAACCCGTGTCACCGTCAGCTGTGGGTTATCGGGAATCACTTGCCTATCGGTCTTCGCTTTGTTTCAACCGGATTACCTGAACAACTTGCACCAGGTGCTTCCGATCACAAAGGTGAACTAGTGATGGGCATAGACATTTCTTGAACTATTTCGAGAATAAGAACTTGATGTGAATTGTTAGACCAATTGTTCGCTATCTAACGTGTTTTTATCGCACTATATTCATTTTAAAAGGTAAAATATATGTAAGGAGAGAAAATTTTATAATTTGCATCAAAGTGACCATGATTTTATCTAGGCAATTGCATTTCTAACTAAACAGAATGAGAACCAGTATCCTAGCGTTACCGTTGCAGATTCGTAAGCGAACGCGTTAAAACAAAACTGAGAGGGAAAATATTTGATTATCGGTACTTCACTGTCAAGTGGTTTATGACCTACAAGAGAATGCCATAAAACATCTCCTACACTCAGAAATGAATGGTACCAATCAAAGTTGGGGATTTGTATCAGTCAAAGTGTGCTTGGCAGGCGATTGCCCGTGGGTGATAGGGTGACGGGCACGTTCGTTTTGGTCACTCAAGGACCATGAAAGCTGGTGAATGCATCAAACTATTTTGGGCATGGCAACCAAAAGCCCATTTTATGTTGTCTGTGGATTCACTGACGGTTAATTTGAGCCGCTAAATACCCTTGGACTTGTTGAGGAGCGCTAGATATCCTTAAAAGTCAGGTGTAGACTCCATTTGTGGACAATATTTTCTGAGAACTTTACCATATAGCTATTTTTTGATCGGGAATACTCTTGGCTAAACCAGCATGGTTAAGTTTCTGTGGTCTATTTATGTGGCTGTCCAGTCGTTAAACCTGCGTAACATACATCAAAAACGCTTTAGAAAGAATAAACAAATGCAAACAAGCATTAACAATTTTTATTGAACTTGAATCCGGATTAGATGAGCGCCGCGGGGCACACGGTGAATTAAGGTGGCTTTGAAAATGCCAGTCAATAAGGTCTTGAATTGGGTCACAAATCAACTAAAAGTCTCTTTCAAATAGCACACGAATGAACAAGCCGTCCTGGTCGACGTTCTACATAGGAATTCCCGGTTTTTAATAAATGTGTTCCAGTAAATTAGCCTGGGCAACCCAGTCCGCGCTAGGTAATTTTTATGGGTACCAGCTCGTTAGCTAGCGCTTCTGCGGTACAGATTTCTCTTTCGCTCGGAATGCCTAAGATTTGAACATGCTACGTTTATGCAGAATACTAAAACAACTGTTAAATTTAGTTCAGTGGCTACTGCCTATTTGATTTTCTTATACTTACTTTTACATCAGATCACCTTACAACTTTGTAAGCAATTCATACCTACACACCCAGGAACGGCAAGTGGTCGTTTATTTCATATTTATCTCTAAAAGTTTCCGGCTTGTAAGCTTTGTTAAGTTTCATGTGCATAAATCCAAAATCTTAAGTAGCTTTAGTCAGACATATCAGTCATGAAGTTTAAAGTGCAGTTTAGCACACTTCTCGTGGTTCTTTCTAAGTTTGTCAGGAATGTGTCCGCGTGAAGCGAATCTCGCGGTGACTCACACTCACACCACGTTATTGCCTGGATAAAGTCCCGCTAATTAGGAGCAACATGTTCACTGGTGAATAATGGGTATACACTGAATCCAGACTTGACAACACAGGTTACTATTCAATTCCACCTTGATAAATTCAATGATGTTCTGCTGCGCATATCCCAGACCGCTGAAGCTAAAGCCTCAGCAAAGCAGCCTTAACTCACTAAATGACAATGAAAGTATCATTGACACGAAGATCCCAAGTGTGTTGTGTTGTTCACTTTTCAGTATGGTCCGTTTTTCATGCAGTTCATGTGTAATTTACAATCGGATTGAACTGATTATGGGAAAAAGCAAGCAAGGTTTTAGTGGAATCGCGTTTTTTCTAATGCTTCGATAAGTTAGTTGCAGACAATGGAATAATTTAATAGAAAATAAACTTTCGAGAAGGTTGTTTGCATTAAAATCCACTGGACCAAACACAGATTCTGAATACTTTCTAAGCACAATCCTAAATACAAAACGAACCATATGGATCAGAGATCATTTATATTTCTCCACAAAATTATTTCCCAAAAGGAACCAATGGTTAGTTCATCATTAAGCAACAACTAAAGCACGGTGCAGCTGTCCAGTTACCGTTCATGATCAACAGCAGGATTTACCCAGCAGTAGCTGGAATGCGAACTGGTAATGAACTGTTCGAACTCGAAAACTTTAGCCTTCAAATTAACCGAGTTGATTTCCAACAGTTTATGTCATCCACATCCCTTAATTTCTTCACAAGCTGCAGACATTTACGCACTAGGTGAAAAAACCAGGCAGAGAACACATCATCTAGTGCTTAAAAACCTTTTGGTTTGCCGTAGTCAAGAGCTGTGGCGGGAAATTAGTTGAAAAGATTACTGTTTGGGCGCCGTTCGTAGAGCAGCAAGAACAGAAAATGGGTATGGACAGAAAGAATGAATTGACAAGCAGCTGGATGACAAAGAATTTGCTGATTTGAGATGATTTGTGACTCGCGTTGATCAGGCTGATTGCATTGTATTGTGCAGACAATGGTTTATGAACAATGGTATTTCCAAAATATGCATTTTCAATGACCCGGTCAGAACTTCCAGGGAAATATGTTGTTTGCTGAGTGCATTTACACGGAGATAAATTAGTACCGTATGTATTATTATTCATGAATGACACTGAAAAGGACAAGATTCTGAGTAAGTTGATGCTAAAATGATTACTGAAAATACTTTAGATATGCTGCGACTTTCTCAAGCGTGACTACCATGAAGAGCAGAAGAAATTTACCTTTCCTGGATTTATCGGTAAAGAGAAAAAGAGGTGGGTAGATGAGAAAACACTTTCTTTAACCTATCGTACAGCAGCTAAACGGCCTTTGAAGAGAGTGACGGCGTCCAACCATAGACGGCCGATCGGCAAGTTGACCAATGGTTTGAATAGCCAACCCCGCAAAGTTTTCGTCCAAGCACCAAAGTCATAGCTGGTTGATCTTGGTTGATTAAGTTATAATTCTGTTCCGGTGATTTCTGATAACTGTTACACCGATCTATCTGGAATTTAATCAAGGGACTCGAACGACACAGTTTCCTTTTTCATGAATATCCTGAGCAAGATAATCTCATCGGTTCTCGTAATGGACAGGGAGAACTACCTAGTGCTCCCAGTGAAAAGATTTATTGCTATGTGGCAGAGGTGCAGAACACGGCGAGTTTCTATTCGCTGGGAGATGCTGTATAAAACAGAGCCTGTATGTAGATTCTGACAGAACATGTTCTTAGAGCTGAAGGATTTTGGGAAACAATGCGATAAAGTTATATCTTTCATGAAAGTATTATTATCGATCATTCTTTGTCTGTATTCATCAAATATTTACGAAGGAGTACGTGAAAATAGACCCTCTGCTGTCACAAAATCTTCTCGATTCGTGACTGAGGCAACAATATTCGGATCCAAGGCAAACAAAAAAAACAAAAACGTGATCTAACCAACTAAACGTATTTATTTTCAACAGTCAAAATGCGTCATACGTGGTGACATAACTCAAGGAACAGCACAGAAGCGAGCGGTATGATCTTTGTGCACGCATTTTCCAGCCAAGTAAGAAATTTATTCTCCTCCTTAGGTTATCACGGAATTCCTGATCGCCGAAGATTGCGCAACTCAGATTGGATCCACCAATTATTCCATTGCAAGGATTCCAATTTTCTTAGCACGTTGAAAGAACTCAATTTTAAAAATCCTTCATCTTGACAAATTTCAAAGCAACAAATGAACTTAATCATAGATTTGACATGATATCTCTTTTGTCGGACGAACTGTGAAGCTACGATAACCGGGGTAGCCTAATATTCTTCACGTGAGCCAAATAAATCTCAGAAATAACAGCCTAGTAACAAAAGCAAAAGTAACCGTGAAATTCGTAGTTTTGATGGTGATCAAATGCCAAAATCAGTGGTTTTTTATTTTGTTCTGCACAGTGAAGTTTGTTCATCCAACTCGAACCTATGGAGGATTAACCTGGGGGTAGACTGAGGGCGGCTTTTGAGAAGATCGGAGATTCGTCTTTTCGAAAAGTGTGAATATGCGAATTAGTTCCACAGTTTGCCGCTTCTGTTTACAGTGTTTTCGATGAAAAACATAATCGTCCTCTGGACGAAAAAGAATTCCCTCCCAAGGAGGGATATTCTACAATACAGTTGAAAACCTTGATTTCCAAGAGTAACAGCAGCCGTTTATTCTGGGATCGAAACATATTTATCCAAGTCTATGAATCGATGAGAATGCATTTGGGCAACAACCCTCCTCGTGATCCTTCCGTTCAAATACAGCCACTGGTGTTACCTTTCCATGGTTTTTCCTGTATTAACTCTCACCTAGATGTTGCGTCCTCATGTCGTAAGTGCATTTTTTAAAAAATTGCTCATTTTTGCGACACATTCTATGGTCCGGGTGACAGAACCTCATCATTTCCGTAATAAATCCAAACAGACTCAAAGTGTTTCGATGCGTCACATTTTTGCCGAAGAAACCAAACGCTTCAGGACACTCTGGCATGTGACAGGAGTTCTGCTTCATTAGAAACTCAAACACGAAAAATTATGTCGATACGGGCTGACTACTAAGATTTTAAATTTACAACATCATTTGCTGCTCGTCCTCATGCACTTAACCCGGTGATTCCCAGGTTTGGGGCTGCCGAAATTGCCTAGGCTGTCTCGTGCACTGCCCAATTTATTCCGTAACTTAACTTTTGAATACATTCAAGCGATCGGCTCGCCCTGTGTTTAGGCAGTGTTCATCAGTCCTTGATTCAATACAACGATTAAGTGTTTTTCAAAATCCTAAAGCATTGGATTCATGATCCCAACTCGTTCCTGTCTTCAATCTGTTGTCATAATTGGGACACAGTCAAACCTTTCTGAACCCATTGACAATAATTTTAGTATATTCCAGTGAGATTTTTTACCTTTCCATGCTTTTGACCTATACCGGTGGTTTCCAGGCATTTCGCTCCCCCCAAAAGTTTATATACGCTGACGATGTTGTTTCATTTTCCCGGTATTTCTAGGATTTCATGAGTCAGGAAATCCAATAAAAACCTGTTGCAACTAGAATGTTTCATTCACGATTTGGTCCAGAATTAAGTTCACCTCGATGTAATGCATGCGCTTCTTCCTTTTCTTATCTTATTGAGCATCGTACCTTGAGTACCGAATTCCCATTCGAATTTAGTTACTTCCGTTACCGGGATGTTAATCAGAAAGACAAACTAACATGAATGTACCACGTCATTAATGTGTCACTAACTGTGATCCACCTCTTTCAAATAAGAACCTCCAGGCGGATTTGAAAGCCATTGATGTCTGCTTCCATATTCAACGAGTAGAAATTTAGGCGGTAGTAAGCGTCTAGTGATTGACCCCTATGCATTAAAACCACATTCAGTTTGTTAAAAGGGGTTGTGATGGTTTGTGGTGAATCACCAAAAACACATTGGCCTATGCATCCAGCTCCTCGTTTCTACAAGGAATCCGTTTCAAACTCTGAATCCCAAAATCCGTTTATCAGAGCGTTTTTTCACGTAACTTCCGTCGTCTTTATAGATAAAGTTGTAAACCACAGACATGAGTCTTTGCCACCGTTTGTTGTTAAGACATAAAATGCCACATTTCGACCATCGCAAAATGGCGAATTCCGTTTTTCTTCACACTCATGCCCTCATTCAAACCTCTCCGTTCCCTCGTCTGGTGTGATCCCCAACCAACGAGGACAGGAGAGAAAAAATGACATTTTGAATCTGGCCAACGGGTTTTCTTCCGTCTTGGTGTTTTAGTCTCTTTCCGTACACTTCGTTTACCTGTCCGGTTTTTCAAGTCATCTGACAGAAGTGTACTGATGGAACGCAGCAACGTCTGTCATAAAACTGTCGATTATCCTGCGCCATCGAGTAGGCTCTAGCAGCTGACAATAAAGGCCGTGGAAGTTTGATTTAATTTTAGTGCTCCTTTTGCAAAGCAAATGATGTTCTTAATCGGTATTTCACAAAACCATTGAATTTCCGCAAAATTCTAGATTTGGTTGATCGGGTAATTTATGGCTAATTCTTGACATCACTGCGTTCAAAGCCTTTTTCTAGAGAACCTGTCAAAATGTGCTGTCTGAGTTCCGTTTAGGTCAAAAAGTACCGCGAACCCTTAAATTGTGAGGAAATGGAAAGGCGCTAGGAGGCAGTTAATTAGGAAGCCCCATTGCTGTTTCGTTTGCCTTGCTATCCCAGCATATTCTGACCAGAATTCTATAGTTCTTTTAACTCAATATCATCTTAAATTGCTTCACAAATGAAAAATCCACAGCCAAAATGTCAGCCGGAAATTAAGAAAGAATAACTTCGAAAACATTAGTTGTGATACTTCATGTGTGACTAAACGCAGCGCCTTTTACTAGCAACTGTATTCACAAAATCGTGATAGCAGTGACGGTTTCGGATGGAAAATATATGTGCGCACGTTTGTTTGTTTTTCACCAAATGTAGAATACGTCGGTTATTGTCAGTTAGGTTGTAAATGACTCAAAATTCCATCATAGTCAAATTAAACCAAAGAATTCCACGCAGTTCTTTCTGATAGTTTACAGGGGCACGCCCACCTGAATAGTTACCGATTTCGCGGCAACTGGCATTTGATCGATAGAAATTTCCATCAATTTTCGCTTCGAACTTATCGTAGAATACGAAGCCACAATAAAGTTGATTGCAAAATCTGACTAAATTAGATGGATGCTAATCACCGTTTATTTGCTCTTTATTGTTTTCTTTCCTTTGTTTACTCAAGTGACCCTCTCCTTGGCGTTCAGCCATTCATCTTGTGTTTTGGTTCTTATAGACTACTCCACCGGTAAAAATAAACTGTCACATAGAATCGAAAGAAACGTCCACACAAATCTACTTTCCTTTTTGATTAAGCAGCTGATCATCAATTTATATGAATCTTTTCATGTGCGGATGAAAAACAAAGATAGAGAAGGTTGCATTTTGCAGTTTTGGGATACAATTGATAATAGGCTTTTCGAGAGTTTTATCCGAAAAAGCGTTCTTCTTATCCGTTGTCTTTGACCGTTCAAACAGCAATTAATACAAATGAAACAGTGTAAGCCTTAAGCTGGTGCTATCCTTATCTAGGACGAGTATGAAACGAATCAGGATTTATTAACTGCTAGTGGGCCCATAAACAAACTGGTTTTGTAAATTCCGCAGTGGTTAACTTCGAGCTAATGCATTCGTCGTGGCATCGACAATTCCGACCAAAATGGCTATTTAAAAAATATTATTTTTTCTGTCATCCGTTTTGATTCACGAATTTGGTTTTGTGACAAATCTTAATGGTTTTTCTTTCGGTCAATAGATCAGTGCATTTCCGCTCGACTTTTATTTACACATGAGCATATCTGCTGTGATTGGCTGTCTCACGGGCTGTAGTATTGATAGTATTTCGGTTCCACCACGAGCAAAAAGGCATTACATCTATTTGGCCCACGGATCAAGTCAGCTCTACCCTATTGCCTGATAGGATTTCTTAAACGTACGGCAAAGGGCGCAACCAGACCGCTCCTGCAGAAACAGTATTGGGCAATTATTATAGTTTTCCATTCAATAAGATAAGTTAGTCTGTAAGTTATTCGCATTGGCGCAAGCTGAAATGAAGCGCTTTGGTGAGGACTTTCAAGAACAGCTAATGCAAATCAGAAATCTAAAACAGTTTTGCTATGGTAGTGGGTTTTCGTATAGTCAAAGTGGAAGATCTTTAGTCACTAAGTTCAATAGGAATAGATTAAGTAGCACATTCGTTCAGATATTTTTTCTCATGTGCTATTGAAAGTGATGCCATTCGTAGATGTGTTAATAATAAAGATTATTTAAACGGGTTTTCAGCTAGAGGAAAAAGCAAGCCTATTGTTGGTTCATGCGAATTTTCGTTGGCATTTTTCAAGGACCAACTAAAAACTGCCGCAAACCCCTGAGGACAATATCAAAATAAAATTAACACAGCCTGATTCAAAAGCAAGATGAGATGGCAGAGTTGCAGTATAGATGAGCTCAAACGGCAGTAACGCTCGAGTTTGGTGCTTCTGAAATGTACGGTTGACCGGGAGACCTGATGTCTGTGTGTCAAAAGTGTGGCCCGAATGTCAATGATTAAAACGTTATTGCTTACTTTATTATTTGATTCTAACCCATCAGGTGTGTTATTATCGTCAAATCGTTTCAGCATGCTTGGTTACAACCCAGCCAACTTAGCTCATATTCCTCTCAAAGAATTGCGGAGTTGAAGAAGGTAAAACCAATGTTTTGTTTATTGCATCCTGGGGCATTCCGTTGCATTTCTTAATGGATGCCTCACACTTAAATGTGATCTTCATATGGTCAATGAATATATTCGGTCAAAGCCAGGGCGGGATAAAAGCTACTAATAACTCGTGCGACAGAAGCGAGCAGAAAGTACGGAGAAGGAAACCGTCTTAGTCGGATCATTCAGGCTGTTTGCAAAGTTCGCGTTCAGTTCTGCAACTGACTAAAACCTCGGCACATAAGAGTAACCCTATTATCAGTGTGTTGCGCATGATCTCGAAGGAGTTGTCCGGATAGGACAAAAGGTTCCCGTATTTAGTATTGTGTAACCGATAGACCGTCCAATGTGACGGGAGCAAATTCATTGTACTAAACTGAGTACTGAGCGAATTTTGTAGACGCTTCGACAATAACTCTTTAATTCATTCCTTTCAGATTTAAACAATTAATCTTGCACTAACGTGGTTCGGCTTTCGTTGCCATCTCACTACAATATCTTTCCAAAAAAAAGCGGAAAAGAAATAGTGGATTATCAGTTATAACGTAATAGATTGAAGATTTATACAGAAAAGAAATGTTTTCCAAAGTAAATCGCTACTGACTCCATCGTTGAGCCTTATACCAGCTGTCTCTAACCCTTGCTTTGGAAGATTCCGTTGGCTCTGCTGAGAATCCTAACTGTACTTAAATTAACCAATCCACCAGTACTCCTCACACCTTTCCGCGTCATCGACTGACAACCTCAATTCATCTTCAAGCCACTACGTGTCTGGGGCCGGGCAACGTTCACCGAGCCAAAACGTCTGTGAACAAGCCCAACACGAATCAGCTACCTTAGTCTACTTAGTTTCCGTGCTTCTTCTAGATTCTGAACCCAGGACCGTACACACGTTGTCATAACTATTCCGGCTCAACGGGGCAAAAAATGGGCGGTACATGAAACTCACCTAGTATTCACTAATTAATCAGCCGAAATGGGATATAGTGTAATGGTATACGTATCTCGCGTGTGTGTGTGTATGACTACACACATGATTCGTGATGACGAACTCAAACCAGAATGACAGTGTGAAAATAGACCCCATTGTTGAGTGTACGAAATCATGAAAATTATGGCTCAAGATTGTGTCTAAATTTAGCTAACCACATAAGTGATCGCTGCAATAGTAGAAGTATAGCAAGTAGAATTTGTCCATGCCTTTCAGATTCCGGGTCATTTGGTTTTTTATCAAATCCAAAAAATGAAACCGACCAATGAATAAAGTGAAATCACAAAAAGTTTATTGGCTCTCGAATTTATTAATGAACGATTCTATAAGTTAATTTACCACAAGTAATTCGCAGTTACGTAGTATCTGGAGGAAACTATATCCAAACCAAATCATGTGACAAGGTTGATAAAATATCAAATCAACTAAACAGTCTCACAACTTGATCTTTTTTCCAAATGTCGCGGTCTTTGAATAATAATAGGTCTGGGCTCATTTAGACGCAAATGTCAGCCTAATCTATCATCATGAACTTATAGTAAGTATCACGAAGTACAACTTCTTCATTTACGTGGCTATTGTAGAAAACATTTTGTGTTTAGTTTGACGGTATCCCCACCGATTGTTGTCGCCAGCGAACAAATTCTGCAAACTGGGAAAATTTTCAATAAATCTCAACCGATAGTTCAGTGTGAATGAAACAGTTTTAGATACAGAAATGCGTCAACTGAACCGTTGGTCCACATGAAACTTAGGTCCTTTTCCGAAAACAACTGTTGAAATCTCAATTTCAAGTTGAAAATGTCCTGTTTTTTATGCAGTGATTGGGACATGATACTCACATCATTATTTGATTTATCACAAACTTACCCGTCTGTGATCGGTGCGGCGAAAGGTGTTCCAGACGGCGAATTTCTTTAATTAATAACGCTTAGTTACCGGTGATTACATTACTGTTGTATTTCCCTGTAGTGGTCATGTCCGGAGCCCATGATTATTTTAAATTAGTATTACGTAAAGATGGCACAGTAAGCGACATTATCGTGCTTACTATAATTGTCGACATTTTGGACTTTGATGTGACGGTGTGTGCATCTGAATACGGGTCAACTTTAGGTCATTTCATTCACTCAGTAGATACCCGTCTCAAGTTACTCAGTGCTATACTGTCAGCAGCTGCAAGTGTTGCCTCGATGGCTATCTGGATGCCACCAGGAATATCTCACATATCCAATGACATTTAGGTTTGTTACGATCTTTCCTGTTAGCATTCGGATTGCACTGATTAGGCAGAAAAAGGCAAAAAAGATCAGCTCTGAATGTGTGTCTGGCGGTTTATCGGCTATGCGGATGCAACTGATTGCGGGTTATGGTCGTACGTCCATCTCGTTATCGGACACCAGGGCGATGATCTGGGAACAGAAATGATTAATCGGTCACGATGTTTTGCTTTCCAACACGGCTATTTGTCTGCTGGTGAATCCGAAAATGTGGTTTCCAGCACACTGGATAATGCAAATTGCTGATAAGTTTTTGTGTAAGTACTATTGCCGGACTTGTGACTCCATCGTCGGAAAAAAAGCGCCATAAATGCAGGCGCTTCGTTTTTTCAGGGTCAATAACCTTTGAAAATATTCCAAAATGTTTACAGTTGCATGGATTTCCTCCTAAAACGTCTCGTTTTGCAGTAGTGGAGCAAAGATCACAACTCAAAACGACAGAACACCGGGCAGCATTTTTATTTAATCTAATGCTGAAACTGAAACCACTTCTTGAAACATTAAATTTAATAAGTTTTCCCGGGGAATTCAGCTTGACATCCGCATACCAGTGAAAACATGTAGTATTAAGTTGCACACTACTGGTTTTCTCATTGCACTTCTAGTCATATTCCTTTGCGGTGGAGCTTTCATGGAAGGATAAGACTGCGGTTAATTCGGAAATAAAACAAATTTTTGCGAACAGTCCCCAGGGGAAAAAATCGCTAGGACATTTTGAGCATCATCAGCATCCAAACCAATACCAAAAAACCGGGAAGTCAATGCAATTCCATTTCATCTTCCTTCATCTTTCTATAATCTTACTCCTTTTAAATATGTAGCAAGAATATGCGTCATTTTCTTAAAGGAGGCTTTAGCCTGTTGGGACTGCCAGTTGCGGACTTTGGTCAGCGGAGGGTGGCGTCTCACCCGCGAAGTTCAGTTTGAAACTTCATGACACTGGCAGCTTGACTAACTGGCTCTTTGGAATCATCGGCCGCACATGTCCATTCCAACTGGACTAGGACGCGAACCCAGGATGAAAGATTACAAGTCAAACATAGTTATCGCCAAGCTATCCGTGGCGAGCCACAACGGTTTATTCAGTTGTTGCTTCATCGAACGTGACATACGCGAACCAGAAGTTTTCCACCCTCACAGGCCACTGACCAAGATTAACCAATTTCTCTGATTGATTACCTCTGTGAAGGTTTCTAAGGTGCAAATTGTATTCACAGGCAACCTATGGAGCATTCTGACCTGCGCAACATGAGTACGGCGCTTTGGTTAAAGCAGCCGCAAATGACTTGCTGCGTACTGCTCGTGACCATGTGCCAGTTCACGGATTTCAGCACGAGTCATTGGGAATAACTGTGCCGCAAATCTACCCATATGAATCTACTTCGTGCGTAAGTGAAAATACCAGCATAATCATATCTACGGCGCACGGAATCAGTACTCGTTTGCCTTAACTTGCGCTTGACTCGATTTGGAAGGTGCTGAATACTCCATTTACTATCCAAATCTCACTAAGTTTATCCAAGGATGCACAAAATTTAAGTAACTGAAACAAACAGGGCGATTCAAAGACCGTCTATTGTAAGGATATGTAGGAGTAGTTCACAGTGAAACCGAAATTGAAAGGTTGTTTCCCAAAAGATACGAGATGTATTAGTTGTATCTATCCAACTAATTCTGAGTGAAATAGCCATGATAAAACTAGTGAGACTAGGTACTATTCCTGTAATTATCTGTCATACTTTGTTCAATTGCAGTTTCAGCTATAGCTGAAAGCTATGTGGCTGACAATGACAAAGTGAAAAATCTTCGGCTTGAAAACCGAATATGTGTTGAAGGTTTGACAGGATAGAAATCTAGAGCGTCTGTGAGTTGCTATCGTGGCTGCATTCTAAAAGCACTGCGAACAACAAAAATTGTCTACCTGGGTCTTCCAAGCATTCCTCTCTAATTCTAGACCAACAAAAATGCAGGCACATTCAACCACATGTGGACCGGAAGCACGGGCCCACATCCACAAATGTGCACATATGCTTAAGATCTTCTGCTGCCAGTAGCCTCGTGACCACCGGCTAAAGTTAACAAACGAAAACGAAAACGAATTAGGTTCATTTGTCTTGCCTATTAGCAGATAACAATAATTCTCGTTTTAAAGCTGGTTATTAAGACTTGGTGGGAGCTCGAAGCATCTGCGTGTCTTCCAGATAATAGAGTAACCGGCAGTATTAGGATTCGGATCCATGACATTTGCAATCAAATATCAGGGTGGTGGACAGGCGGATAAGGTCGTGGCGTTTGGACGTCAAGTTAGCGGGTTCGAATCATGCCACCGCCGGTTAACTCCCCAATTGGCAGCCCTCTGTTGGCCGCGACCCACTTCCAGAAAAATGATGTACATTATTATATCATTAATAAAGGAAGAACACGATAAAACATGACTACTGACCTGGCCTCATCTACTATTTACAGAAGCACTAGCAAGCAGATTATTCAGTAAGTCAGACAAAAACTATAATTTAGTGACTTGACAGATCAGTATATTTGATTTTTATAGTATATCATCCTTAAAATCTTCTGGATACCTTTATAAATTCATGAACTAAAATGTTTGCTCACTTGTAAGGTAAAACAATAGCTAATATCTCTTGTACTTGTTCCTATGACCCATCCTGTTGTTAGACTCATTAATTTTGTGCAAAACTAACCTCGAAAAACTATTGCCTCTTCCGAGTTTCTAGTAAATGTGTGATTTTGTTCATGAAGGAATATGTGTGATAACCAAAGCGTCACGTGCAGTTAAGAAATCTACTCACTTTTGCTAAATGTCGACCCAGTATTGGAGCACACTGTAAGACGTACGGTACTTTATGAATTTATTATCGCACTCGATTTAGACAAATGCTCGAGTTCATCCTCCCGAATTTATCCAGCACGATTTACACGAACGTTTTCTCATTTGAGCACACCCAAAGTGTGCTCGAAATCAGTCCTTCCTATGTGTGAGTCAAGCGCTGTTAGAATCTTAGACATAATCACTCGAAACAAGAAGTTATTTCTTTTTAACAGTAAACTTCAGTAAATGATAAGGCAGAATTAGAAATTGCAAACAGACAATAAGCTAAACGGAAATTCGTTAGCTTTTCAACGAAAAAGTTATAATTATCGTCTTTTTATCGTGAATCACCCATTCTCTAACGAAGAAAGTCGCTGAACCCCTGAGCGTTGCCGATTGAAAATATGGTTAACTTACTCCGCTAGACTTGATCGAACTTAGCTCATCATTTCCCATGCTTTACGGATGGGTTATCCCAAGAATTTCTTGTCGGCTGTACCTCGGTGAAGTAAATACGCCGTAATTTACAGTGCTGACAACTATTTTGAATTGGACCGATGTTTTTCCAGCGGTCGGCATTGTGAGATTTCAACATGAGCGCCTTAGGCTTGAATTTTCCCACCAGCACGGGAATTTCCTATTTGACAGCCCACAGCTGGTCGTGGCCCCTTTTTGAAAACGATGTGCATTGTTTTTTCTTCGACGAAGACACGAAAAAAGATTAATACTTTGATAATCTTGTTTCACCCTAATTACGTGTTGAGTTCAGTCACAGTTGTTATTACAGGTTAGATCTCAAACTGGAATCATTTGACAGTTGTTAATGATTCTCGTCATCTTAGGCCGATCCCCAAAATGATAAGCGTGTTTACAAAATTTCGCTTAATTTCAGACAACGTGAACCAACTCACCCCAACCTAAATCGATTATCCGGCTGAGTGCAACATACTTTCCGTTTGACCCCTGTAACCAATACAATTGAGCTCGGTATGAAAGGTTGAAACCCTGAGGCATTTGAGCAGTTTTTTCCCAGTGTGCACTAAACAAGTATCCATAGGAGGAAAAATCAGTCGGAACTGTTGCTCGCTGAGTCAATTTTGCAGTTTGTCTCCCTATTTTCTGAGGTAACTCAATGAATGATTGAACAAATATTAGCCGTTATTTCAAGTAGATGGCTCAATATCTTGTACAATCTTTCCCACTTTAAACTACTACGAATTTCTCTTGAGTCTAAACCAAAACGTCCTCTGCAAAGAAAAGTAGACGGACATATGGAGCTTCAATGTACATGAAAATAAGCCATTCTCTTTAAGGAAAACTCTACGTGAATCACATCTCAGAGAAAGTCAGTTATGCTGGTAGGTTGATATCCGTTTGGGGAATCTACAATACGGGAAGTTCATTGCATCCTAAAGTCGAAGAGTTTAGCTGGACGGGTAATATCTCTCTATGTTATTTTAGCCACGAAAGGCAAGCCTGTGATTTGAAGAAATGAACAAAGTTAAAATGGAAACCAGAGAGTGCAACTCTGATTCCCGCTTTCCTGTGTTCGTCATCCACTAAGATCACTGGAAGTTTAAACATTGTTGTACAGCAATGACAAACAAGCCGTCCGTTATTCATTCCGCACAAAATATTCTATACTGGCCCCTTGAGGAGATCCTCTCATTTATATCTCTAAAGATACCTCGCAAGATCTCAAAGCAATAAACCATTACTCTAAGCAAGAGTTGTCAAGTTATCTTGGGAACTGGTAGCTAAGTTCCCCGCTAAGTTTACCAAGACAAGACGGTTTTTGTCACCATATGGGTTAGATACAAATCTTGCATTAAGCTACACCACAGAAAACATCGAGGACAAAAGTCCGTTTACTCCAGAATGGCCTATTTGATTTATTGAATTACTACCGCGAGCATTCATAGTTCAGGGTTGTTCCACCTACTATCTGGATGAAAAATGTTCAGGCTGCAATTTGCGATAGCCAATTCTCCTCGCAATCAGGACTATTTCACAAACCTAAATTAGATAAATAGTTAACTCTTTCCGCTTCTATTCCTGTTGTTATGTTATTCCCTTATCATTTTGCTTACTCACTAAACAATGATACCCACGAAATCGTTCCGTCAGATGTAGGAATGCTAACAAAGTTAACTAGGGACAGTTCAATAAAAGGAAAACAGCTTTTTTGAGGTTTGAAAATGAACAGCTATCTCCACATCAAGCTCCGGCTATTATTAAGTGTTGTGGCGGTCTGCACACTGTAGGAAAATGGACAGACAATAGTTGAATCGTTTAGTCTGATATGTATGTTACTGCATCTAATTCAGTAATTATTCAAGCGTTTCTTTTTTATCTTCTGACATATTCGCCCGATGGTTTTTGTATTTTGTTTGGGTTCTGTACACTTCTGCAGCGTTCTCAGTCGCCAGCCTTCGAACAATCACTATCAAGTAGAAAACGCACGATTTCAGTTTCTTTCATTTTGAAATCACATATCACATTTATCAAAGTTGAACTGATTCTTCATCGAGCTTTGGCATGTAGTTTTTCGGACTGCAACTTGTTTCGTGTTCATGTTGGTAACAAATCAAACCGGTTCAGTTGTAAAGGCCACTAAGATAGACCGGAATCTCTTCCTGGCATTCCGCTCCACTTCACCTTACTTTGTAGGTTCATGCTGACTCTTGTGCGTAAGTGTACTTGAGGTACACTCGGAGCATCCCATCTCATCTCATTCACTTTTATGGTGTGGTGCCTTGGTGCAGGTAATAGAGCGACAGAAGTTCATTGAGAGTTTGGCAGTATACGGTCTGTTCCGACAGCACCCTAAGAATATGAATAACATTTGGAGGGGAATAACACCTAGGGTAGTTGAGTGAAAATATTCATCATTACTCTTTCGGAAATTAAAGGATACGCGATTATCGTATAAATGATTTACCTTAATTTTTCTTTTGTTCTTTAACGCAGTGGAAACCGATTACACTTCCCGGAGTGTTAGCTGCATTGTACGTCAAAACAGACAATAACAGATAGATTGACGTGGGATTACTGAATAACTGAGCAGGTAAGTCAAGTTGTTCTGTTTGCATGCAGAATATTGTCTGTCGTTCAATGAAAGTGCATTAAAGTCCATGGCATTGTTACACTTAGTCAGTGTAGCTTAGTGATCACCTCAGCTCAACGGTTGTATCCTCACCTCACGATGTGACTACCCAATAGTCTCTAAGTTCACTACCAGTGGAATTTCACAATGCGATGCCCATTTCCTCATCGATCAACTGCAAGCCTGTCATCATCTGCTCTCATACCCTACCGATTCAGTTTGTACATCCGAAGATCCCAAATGTTTACGGAATGATCCGCTGAATCGTTTTTCATTTGACTAGATGTCAAAAAGCGTAAGAGCAGAGATGCGGCAGTTAGTTCTTCGTGTGGGATTTCTAACTAGTGTGAAAAAGCCTCACAACACCATTATTTTTAACAGTGAAATGACGATTCATGATGCAATATGAACCTCATTGTTGTTTAGTGTATAGTCCGCGTAGATTTTTATATCGGTTTGGTTACCGGGATGAGTAGACTGTTTTCTGATATTTCGTCACTAGTCCGGGGCATGAAATAGGCGGCGACATGTTGCAATTTGCGTACAGCAGCTACAGGAACGGAATACCATCAGCTTTATTGCGATGTTGGTGAGGAATATGAAGACAACCGCACAAATTCATAACCATTATGGATTTCTGGTCAGCACTAACACGCCAGTCTCGATCGAGCCAAATAAAGCTTATCTTTCAAATTAAAATGACGAGCGTCAGTCTGATCATTTTGCAGTTTGTTACGGTAATTCCTTAGAACACTATAAAATGATAAATAAAAGAACCAGTGTATTGTGTTCGAAAAAGGAACAATCAACTTCAGTTTGTCCTATCCCCGGACTTGAATGAGCATTCACTGGATCCAACGATTTTTAAATTCTCACTACCGCAATTTCGATTCAGCTTCATTTATATGTATTGCGCAGTGTTGCGTCTACATTTCGATACGAAACGAGTTCTGAATGAGTTCTTTATTCTTAATAGCAGGGGGCTGTTCTACTAAAATCGAGATACCTGAAGATCGCTCACCGCGCCCATTGCGTGCTGATCAGTTGTGCTGTTTGCTTCTACTGAAAAGCAATCGAGGAGGCACACTGTGACAATTTTGATACGCGAAGTAACATGGGAATATTTCTAACTTCGAAACACCCAACAGAAAACACCAAGAAGACCGAGACAACCGGAAATAACATCAAGGTTTATTTGCAATTCAGTAGTTTATGAATAAATTTATAAAAGCTTCATTAGCGGAATACCCTTGGACAAAGGACAGCCGCCCAATGTTCGTTCCCATTCGTCAGCTACCATGATCCATATTGGCTTTTTGCATTTTAGTTTGACAGTAAAGCTATACCAAACTGTACCACGGGGTCTGCACGTGGATTTATCATACTAATCCAGTCACTAAAACCCTACTGGACTAGTGGCTTGCGCAACACTGACGTTCTTCCGCATGATTCGCAGTCAAAAGTCGTGTCCTACCTAGGTAGACCAGTTTCGGAGCATTTGTCTGATAAAAGAAAGAAGGACGGTTTAAATCCATCTAGAAGCGCTAGATTGCTGTACCAAACAAAAAGAATAGAAAATTCAGGGAACTATAGCAGTGGAAATAAAAGGCAGCCATTGGATAGTTAATAATCTGATGAGCAACGTAAGGTACTGAGCTCATTTCTATCTCTGCTCAAATACGGGACGGTCAATGGTGATTACATTTGCAACCACTGATTAAATCGTCGCTCAATTTTAATTATTTAGACTAAATCTACGAAGCCGTTGGGAGTTCGTCTGGTTTTGAAGCATGTACATGATAACATCTGTCAGCACTGATGATGGCAGACGTGTATACGAGAGCTTACCCTTTTCTGCTGGCTGTACTGAAGAATCACCATGTCGAACTAAGACTGCCAAAAACATTTTTCGGGGCTACTTGCCTGTTACGTCGTTGGCATACGGAATAATGTCAAAACCTTTCGAAATTATCATTCAGCTGGCCTAGTGAACTTTCAAGGTGATGCGTATCGCGGTCATCCTTGCACGGGTACTCCAAGGTTTCTTGACTGTCGGTGATTTGTATCACCATACACGAAGCGTTATGCGATTTCCAGATAGTACGAGGTACAGACAAGTACATGCAAAAATTTATATATTTATGCCTTTACTGTGAATAACTGTTGCATAATTTCGCAGTGCTATGGAGATCCGTGTCCGCGATAATTTGTCCATGCTATGAATGTCCCCTCAATGTACTGTTTTGTGCGCATACAGGATTACGATTATGCACGAAGGAAAGAGAAATTGTGTCCATATGTTCAGGCAATCCGTCGAATTCAGGCAAACCGGCAGTTGTATCCAACATCCAATTCTTAAAATAACCCTCACTAATAAAGTCGGGATTCCTCTTTATACTCACGTATCTACTTTGTAATTTCCTTAAATTTACAGTAATTTACAGTCCCTAAATGAGATCAGAATGAACCACTAGCATACCGGTTAGATTAATCCGGATTTTGAGTGCCAAATTTTATGACGACATCAGCATGTTGCTTTTTAATGCGATTACCTTATAGATGATTAAAGTTTTCATTGTTCTGAGTAATTTCACTAATAAGTTGCGAGGTTAATTTTCAGCATTCGCAATGGTAAAACATTTAATCAGTGAATATTAAAAAATATCGTACTGAAGGTGGATGTCATCATATTAGACTTCAACTAAAATGTGTATATACACACATGTAGAAAACATAAGGCCGTTATTGAATTTTATCACCCTCTTGTGAGTGGTAATCATGCTCTGTATATCAAAGACACTGGAGCACAGAATGCTCTGTGTGCTGTAACCGTTATAGTCAAATACTTCTTTAAATGCATTTAATCATCAGTGATCCTGAAAGTGGACATAATTCAAAACTGCGTGTCATCAATTGAGTTCGAAAACTGCAATAGAACCACAAACAAGAACGGTGACACAAATCTAGTTCACCAACAATAACCAAGTTTTCTAGGATCTTCGTTCTACTCCTTCTCAGCCATGAGTTCCTAATCTGTCTTGTTGGTTTTCCCGTTTCAAACAAAACGACCGATTCCATTTCAGTTTGCAAACTGACAAATCTATGCCCACTTCATCTACTATGGAGTGGTTAATCGAATTGAATTCTCGGGATCCACAGAAACCGAACAAAGCAGATGACAGACTTTTCCCAATCACTGATGGACACGAACAAATTGAAACGGTTATCAGTTGTTTTACCATACAAAATAAACGTTCATTTCCATTCGTCAAATCACGTGACCTAAAGTAATGTTTATCACCAAGTGGCAACGTTCAGCTCCCTTTATTTGTATAATTTTCAACTATGTGAATCAGATTACTAAGATCGTTTTTTTCTGATTCACGGTGTTTGTTCATTGTCAGCAAATGATTAGATGAGGCTAAAAAAAGCAGTCGAAAATGACCCACTTCTGTTTCTTTTGCAAACTGTGTTGCACTAAGTTTCTTCGAATGGAAATGTCCAAATAACAAATTTTATATTAGGGCAAGTCATTCTTTGTTTACTCGACAAGTGGGTTTTTGAAGCATATTAGTCAAAATATATCAAAACCTACCTCTCCAGTTTCTCTGGGTATTTAACTCTCATTCAGCCAGTTGACTTTCATTGCGAAAGACTGTTTGATTTTCTTGAGATATAGTTGATCGTGATACTGAAAACGCCGTATGTCCAGCAATTTCTTTTCCTCGCGCAACGTAAAATGCGTCACAGAAATTTTACTTCAAAACGATTTTCTCCCGGTTTCGTTTATCCTTAAAACATGTTCTCCCTTTTTCGCTTCATCTTCACATTCAATCCATCCGACTCAAAATTTAAACGCTTTTCCATTTGTCAGGGTGACAAATTAAGGTGCGGGTTTTTGACGGACTTCTTGCGGTTAGCAGCCTTTGGAACTTAAAATGAAGTCAGTCATTTCGCAATGTCTTTCAATAGGTTTCTTCCAATCTTGCTACATCATCCTCTTTTTTCGAAACAAAATTTCAGTGCATTTCTTATCGTTTTACTCTAAGCAAGTGACTGTCATCCCGCAATAGGTTGGTGAATCATGAGGGGCCAACCTTCAGCCGGAAATATTAGTAAGACCTCAAATATTTCCGTGTGGAGTGGTTCGCTGGAACCATCCTAGTACAGTGACGAGTGCTCATGGGTAGCTCATCTCTGCAGAACAAGGAATTCTTTATTCGTCCATTGTACCTGACATCTATCAGTCGCCGTTGGTCAAGCGGATGAAGTCGTCAGATCCGGACGTGGGGGGCACTGGTCCGAAACCACTTACCGCCGGTCTGCTTCCCTACTTGGTAGCCCTCTGTTGGCCACGACGTTCTTCTTAAGAAATGATGTGCCCTTTAGTTCCTTTAATAAAGGAAGCAAAGTCGTAAAAAGCTAAGAATAGTTTGGTCATGGTCTGATCTCCAACCGCTTCAACTTCCGACATGCTCCTGAGAACAAACTTTCCTTTGCACTGCGATCTTTCTTCTTGGCATTCTCATTTATCCGTCCCTTCTGAATGAATGCGAATTTTATCGTTCTTCCTTGCCGAAACCCAAAGGCAGAGCAAGTAAATTAATTCTAAATTGATAAATAGTTTAATCAATTTCACTAGTTAACAAAACGGTGACACTTTGAACCTCACACGCAATTCGTTGCAATTGGTCACTACTGGACTTAACACTGAACGCGTCGTCCGAACGTTAATGGTACGCTCCGTCATCGTAGATTTCTAGAGTGATCGGAATGGTCAGAATCCGACAGCAGACATTCTACTTTCGTGAGTTTGAATCCCTATCTGATTATGAAGTTGGTTAACTCAGACTGTGAAGCGATTGTGGACGGCAGCGTTTTTCAAATCCCTTGCTTTTAAAGCCCATGTTAACAACAGACAGAGGATGAACAGGAGAACTGTATCAGCGCACGTGAATGATCTTAGTTTAACAGAATCGAGGCAATAACTCGTAGGAAAACTTCTCCAAGTTGTAATTCAGCATCCCCTAGAACGAAAACAGTTAGTCTGGAAACTTGAGGGCACTTTTATAATGAGTTTTAATCACGTTTTCTAAAGCACCTCATGAAATCAACCGCCGGTATAAGACATTTTCACTCAACCTCATCTCACAGTGAAAGGTGGAAGCACTTCTCACTTAAGCTAACCACTCATAATCATAATGAACAAAGGTAAATTTCAAATTTTTATATAAGAACGTTCTTGTAAAGTGAATAATATAATTCTAGCAAGTAATTTCGCAAGGAGCACGATCATGACAATGTTAGTGAATCAGCTGTTTCAAGAAGTTGAACGATTGCTAACGCCGTCTGAAGCTTCATAAATTAGTTAAACATCTTGCTCTAACGAAAAATGCGAAAATTCCAAATATCACAAACGTTTTTGGACGTTTGTGAAGACCCACTGTCACTAGGATACAAAGGTCACGATTAGGTTGGGGTCCTTCACAGACTTTCGTACAACAGCTTGTTTGACAGATAGCACAAAAGATACTAGAGATTTGTTCGCGAGGCACGTGACCTTGTTCTGTCATTTGGGAGTTGTATCTTGCTACTGTTTTCATTTACTGAGATCAAATTCACGAGGTGTCCACCTTCCTAATCGGCTATTTTGAACGCGCACATACCCCTCAAATAAGCTCGCTTTCGGTGGGCCATGTTTACCTTAATCTTCTTACGCAAAATCAGAAAGTCGAAATGCTTTAATATTGAAGTGGGGAAACAAGCGGCTTTCCGTCCAAAGTGCTACCAAATTAAGACTGAAGATCCCTGCAACTGATTATCTGCACTTACGAGACTAGATCATATTACGTGAATTGATCAGTTGTTCATACGAGATTTTATTATGTTTGAAAGTCAGATGCACATACTGCGTGAGATTCGACACTTAAAAATTTATACGCGATCTGCAACATCAGACGAAATGAGCTGCTTGAAATGAAAGAAAAAATCAAAATTGTCGGTCTTGAACAAGAAGACGGTGGAATTCGAAAAAACAACGTTTGATCATATGTCTAACGCTACATGAAAAAGGCCACGTGAACTTAGTCTTCGGTTATTGCTCCACTCGACTCATTTGTTTCTCTTTCTCCAGAAGGGAATGCAGGTGACAAAATTCAATGACGGATATTGGGTCAAAATGCGAGTGGAAATTCTGGCAGCAAATTTAGGCTATCTGGTAAATTAGTGAGAGCCAATACGGTGAAGAGAAGAATATTTCGAATGAGGCTTTAAGAATACCAGTTTTCCTCTCACTTTTCAGCGCACAGGAGCACTCACAGCAGTTTCTGGAAATAAGGCCAAAATGCTGGGTCGCCAGGTAAACAAAGTTTTCAGATTTTAGGTTGAAATCAAAATAGTATAAACCTCACAGTTACTCACGAGTAGTGTGCATTTTTTGTCATCAATTCGCTTGGCCAAATGTCTTTCAGACTGTATCTTTCATGAATTAAATTTGATATGCTGTCTGAAGCGCAGTCGGACAAACAAGGAGATAAAAATGTTCTCATCAGCATACCGTCATTCGTAATTTAGTGGTTTTGGAGGAGTAAGGCATATGTTCACATAGCACCACTTTTGGTCAAATTTGTGAAAGTCGGTTGATCACGAATGCTCATTATTACACCTATGAACCTAAATTAGTCCAAACTGCAACCCAGCAGTTTCCGTTTGTTCACATTAGCGGTATTCCGTGCTCTACTCTCGCCCTGCTTAAAGATACACCATTTTGGGATCGTGCCAAAATAACTGGTAACTACTTCAAAATATTCTGAATTATGTAGAATAGCGCGTTCTGCAAGGTTTAATCAGCTTAAAACTACTTGCAAAAAAGACATAAAGCACCGGCAAACAGACTCCTTAAAATACGCGAACATACTTAGGACAGATATGTCCCACACTTCTGTGAGATTGAAGTTCAGATATGTCATCAGCATGGTACTTCAGAATAATTTTCCATGGTAAAGGGATATTGTAAAAACCGATGCAGTGGTGATTTAGTAACAAAAACCGATTTTCTCGGCCATCTTGTCATATCATTCTTTTGATGAATGTCAGCATGAATGTAATCAGTGCGGCGGCATGATCCACCTTTTTCCACCTTAAAATTTTCCAATAAGGGCAACATTTTTGCGTTAACTAATGATCAATTCTTTATATGGTGACATCGGAGCATTTCATCTTTCCAACGCCCTCGACCTTTTATTCGAAATGTACAAATTTAGTCGAGCAGATATGTTATTGACAGCTGAATGCTAACTCAAAACCTGAGCAAGCTCTTTCGGGAAACTCTTTTGGATGAAATGTTTTCGCAACGAATTAAGTGACTTTTTTGATAAAACCACTTTTCACTCCATGCCGAAAGTGATAAAAGCAGTCGAAGGTTTGTATTTTGATGTAAGTGGAGTTTGTGACTATACATGCTTTCGGTCACTCTTCCAGTAATAAATGCTGTCAGTTGCAGATTTTACGAAATTTTCAGGCTATATGGAAGTCGGTATATATTGCCCAACCTTGAATTAGCGGTTGATCGATTGTCAGCACTAGCGGAAGGTGTTTGGTCTTCGCTTTTCGTTGTCAACATAACCGAAGTCGCCCACCTTAATGAACCCACTGCATTATGGTCGCCGGCTGCGGTGATCAACATAGAAATGGCGTGCCTCCCGGAATGCGTTTCGAGAACTTCAGCAAAGTTTAGCCGTTTCTGAAAGATCAAATTTTTCAAAGTGCTCGTGACGTTTGCAGGTAGCAGCAAGATTTCAAGGAATTGACGCTTTCAAGAATCAAACCAACTTCGGTCGGCTTTCCCTAATCAGAAAGATCAGGCTGAAACTAGACTGCCGAAATTTCGAAACCACTGGCATTTGCTGTACAAATTTGGTTGCATCTAAAACGTGTTCTATTCCACACACATTTCCGATCTAAAACCTGTTTGGAGCTTCGCTTCTCGTGGATAATTTCATTCTCAATTTTTCTCCCTATAAAGACAATTCTAACGTTTTTCCTGACCAAAGACTGGCCACATAACGCAACTTTGTATCCCAAATATAGTTTACAGAACTATTGGTTTTGCGCCTTTCAACCGAAATTCCATTTCTTCACTTTCTTTCTTCACTTTCTTTCTTCACTTACATCATCTGTTCTGGTTGCTAACTCATCAAATATTATCAAGACATGGTGTATTCCTGTGGCAGTTCATACTCCTTTATTGTTGTTATGGGTAGTTCTGAGTCTATTATTTCAAAACTTGACTTAGCGTCTTTTTATTTTAATGTTCACACGGGAATTTGATTCCACAACGACAAGCCAGAATTTTTTCCTTGTGAGACCATTAGGCATATGGAAACAGTTTATAGAAGCAGCAGATTCTGTAAAACTGTCTTTGTGATCCTGTTCGATTCCCACCGGCTCAGGAACTTTCTTCGACAACCTCTTTGTCAGTTTAATCTAAGAAATCTTTTCATTTCTTTCAGACTTAAGACGTTAGAGGGGTGAGAATTTTTAAACCATAGACAATGGTACTTCAGAGTCTGTCATTTCGCATGCAAATCTACAAAATTTTTCCCTTCTACCAACGACGCATCCAATTTAGATTACATTCAGATATACAAATGGACATAAGGTGCGTCTTTTGAGTTCATGTGCTATTCTGAATAGATTACTGAATTCTGTTCTTATACCGAAAATTGTGGATTTTTAGTTCCAACTGTGAACCTCCCACTCTTGGTTTGAAAATGCTTTGCAGATTATGCATTTTCACTTCTTTTGACCTGTTCATCTACTGTTTTTACCGGAAAAAACCTGTTAAATAGTGCTCTATACCTTCTGGCAGAATGGAACCGTCGTCTTTGCGTATTCACTAGCCAAGGCTTGCCGAAGCAGAACCAAATGCAAGAGAGAAGGTCACAAAGACACTTATCATCCGTTACTGCACGCTCAATAGGATTCGGAAACACCAGCTACGAAGGAACAGAAGGACGCGTCTTTGCAGAATCAAAATAGCCTGTTGAGTCCGTAGGATTAGCCGTTGTTCCGGTTGACATAGTGAGACCTAAAGGGAAACTTTTCTGGACTGCTAATCAAGAAAGCCTGGTCACAGACGATTTCCTTGGGCGAGATGGCATACCAACGGAACAAACAGAGGTTAGGATCAGCACGGCGTTCTGGAGACCAAATTAGCGAAAGCAAACCTAGTGCCTCAGTCGATTAAGGGCAACGAGTCAGTGGAAATCTCAGAGATGTTCACAATCAATAAACTGCCAATCGGACAGCCAGTCTCAATCTAGGATATTGCTGAGAGTTGGTCTAACCATTTGCCACAAGAACAGTTTTTGGCTGGGTTACTTTTGAACCGTCGGGGCGGAGTGGAAAATTGACGTCCTCAGCAAACTTTGTCGGGTCATCAAGGGGAAAGATTGGGAAAAATTTGAAGCGGCTATACCACAGTAAAGTTCAGAATGTAGCCAATAACCGGGAACCGATGTCTCGAAAAGATCAATTAGCACTATGGACAATGCAAGATAACAGCCGGTAAGAACGTGGAAGCAAGGACTACCCTAGTCGATAGGAAGATTAGATTACTTAGAAGGAGGGCTATTGGAAGGCGCACCACTGAAAGGAGCGTTTGCCGAGGCTTTGAGGCCAAATCTGGAGCTCGAGTACATAGAACGTACTGAAACCGAAGGAGCAACCGGCGAAAGAGTTTGTTCCCCACGGCATCTCCCGGTTCTGAACCCAAGAAATCCCAGAATGTTCGGATCGTGATTAGTTGTGCTGCTAAATCTGAAGGTTTCTCATCTGACTTTATGCCTCAATGCCTAAATATCGCCATTCGGCCTGTGAAATCACTGTGCATGTTTCGTCTCAGTATTGTCACCGTATCTTTGGATATTCAGGGAATATTTTTTCCAATTTAATTTGCTACAAAGAAACAGGCATACATTCCGACTATTTTGCTGGACCAACCTACACTGGGAGGAACAGCCAAAGAGTACGGTTTGAATTTGGTTCCCACTGGGGCACTCTTTTTTCTGTTCTGCAACCACTTCGTGGTCCAAGAAGCTTCCGAGCCAATCAGCAAATCAACGAACGGCTGAAAAAGTTCTACATAGGTGATCTTTTCTCCTTCGATGACATAATCGGCACTAGAATATCCAAAGAATTTAGGAAAGATCTTAGAGCCCGGTGGGTTTCACCCAAATAGATGTCAAATTTCAAGCGGCCTCTGCAGGCTAAACCAGAAAATGAAAGGAAAACTGGTGTTAGGGTGATCTATGTGGGCACAGTACCAATGGAACGTACGTTTAGTATCAAATAGAAGGATGATGGCAATGAATTCCTCTTTAGATTGAGAATAAGAGAAACTTTTTCGACTCAGAGAGAGATTTTGCTGTCAATAACAAGTCGATATGGTCCGTTGGGATTGGTCTCACCCCGGCCACCACCAGGAAACGTGACATTACAGCAGCTGTGGGGAGAATGGATAGAATAGGTCGAACCGCCAAGTTGCCACCATCAAAAGCAATAGTTCGGATGGTTGGAAAGATGATTTTCCCAAGGAAGATATCGCCAAAGAAGCACCTGCAGGACCCTTACATGCACGTGGTTTCCGTCGCCTCGGAATTGGATTATGGTTTAATGGCACTCGGAATGTGGGCTGAGACAGACGGTAGAAGTTAAAGCAGATCGCTGCCGGCAAGTCAAAAGTCGCCTCAATGAAGATGGCTACCATACCCAGGCTTGGGTTAACGGCTGCAATGTTGACGGCAATGCTGAAAGGATGGTATGAGGAGATTAATTGGAATGCTATTCTAGACAAATTCTTTTATCGTACTTCACTGTATTCAAAACGTAAACACCTGGTTCAAAACATTAGCGCCCAATGGGTTCATGGTGATCCGCGAATAGCCGAAGATGAATCAGTTTCTATGTGCAATCTGCCTGTAATCCGGATGACTATGGCTCTTATGGTTCGAAAATACTTGATAACTTACCCACATGAGCAAATGGACCAGACAGTCTATTAAACAGTGTGAAGAAATGGTTCATATTACAGGCAATCGAGATGTTAGACGATAAGTTTGTATTCAGGCGTACAATTTTGAGCATGTAGGCTGTGCACGCTTTCTTGAACCGACTTTGCTACTTTTCTAATTGGGTCAGGTTGCTCTGAGCGCTGGTTTGGGTGACAAGGTAAAATTGCTGGTTAGTGTTATTGAAAGGTAGACGACTAGGAACGTTACTGGACATCGCAGCTATAATTGCGACAGAGACTCAGCGATCTGTAATGGACGTGATACGTTTGTTGCTGTTGGAACATTTTTCATAATAGATTAAACCCCTGACAAGACTAATTCTGCACGCGCTACATATTAGCGGATTGTGGACGCTTAGTCCCGAGTTGATTGAAGAATTTCTCGGAGTTGGAGGACGAATACATAATACCAACGTGAAGTCTGAAGTTGAACATCCTGCCATACTGCTTAGCTAATTCATTATTACGGACCTCATAAGTAGGCATTACCATCTGAGAGAAGAGTACATGGATGAAAATCACGTATTGAATATTGTGGCAAAGATCTTGTATTGTTAACGGCAGGGCCACTTTAAAACGAATAACTGCTTGCTGCTTCCCCTGCCAAAGACAAACTACCGCCTACGGAAGAAAACTGACTTCCCTGCTTCCACCATCCGGGGTAGAGTAGCTGACGGCCAGCGTTCCTTAGCAGAGACAGAAATCGTTTATCTTGGTTTGTCTGATGAGGAGGACATGACCATGGAACACGTGTTGAGGCTGACGGACCTCTTAAAAAAGGTTGGTTTCCATCTTATAAATTGAATGTCCATTGAATCCAAGGTCCTAGAAGCGGTCTCGGCGAACATACGCCTAGGCAAAATCCATTGGATGAATGTATTTTCAAAAAATCGAACCCACTCTCAGAGTGCAAAGGGATACCAGAACCGATAAGTACGCTTTCGAACTGAACATTTTCACTCTGCCTGTTAGGCTTGAGGAGGATCTCTTCATGTCTCCAGCTTGTGCGGTCCTTTTGGGTTCGCTTCTCCGTGGCTAATTCCAGAAAATATGTTCCGGCGACGACTATGCAGGAAGGAACTTATTGAGATGAGCCTATTGACCCCGAAGGCAACTTATCGGGGGAGGAAATTCTGGCCGGCATAAGGGGAATAGGGAGCATAAAATTTCCACGATGGTTGTTCGCGAACGACAATAAAACAGAAAGAAGAGCTGCACGCGTTCCCAAACGCGTCCGGAGTAGATCATACTGCCTTAGTATACAGACGGTGGGGTAGAGGAGACGACACTTAGGACATTAGGATATTGCTGGGCAAGCCTTGAGTAGCACTTTTCAAGTCAGTACGAATCCCACGTCTGGAGCTAAGTTCCGTGGTTTCGGCAATGAAGATGCTGCAGCCTGCAAGATATTTCAAATTCATCAAGTGGACTACTGCGTTCTGGATGGATTTAACAATCGTGCTTCAAAACATACACAATGTTAAGAGCCATTTTAGTACTTCTATCGCACATACGCTCACAGTTATGCACGATGGATCAAAAGGTGAACAGCAGAAGAGGGTAAAATCGGCCAGTAATCCAGCTGACCTAAGCTGCCGTAGGTGGGCGAACCTACAGCCGTTGGGAACAAGGACCAATGGCCCATAATTTCCTAACCTGCCTGAGAAGCAATGGCCTGTGGGTGGCCTCAGCAACCAAATCTCGCCGGCGCTAGAGGTAAAGGCTATCGTATTGAAAATAGTTTTCATCATACCTGTGTCATTTCTGTCGAAGATGAGCAGGTACCTGTCGTTGACCCGGTCGATCAGGGTGCTAGTTTGGCTGATGAGATTTAAAGGGCTGCTGCTAATTAATGTTTTCCGGCTAATTAAGGTACTTCGGTGCATTTTATTAACACCGGTTCCGTGCAAGACCGCATCTAGAGTTTTACCGAATCTTATCCTCCGGTGTGACGGAGGTGGATGGAATTTCTGTTGGGAATGTTCATTTACCAAAATACTCGTTTGCTAATTCTTGTCCTTGTTACATAAAGACCCCTGTCCTCCGCTTTATTGGGGCTAATTAAGGCTCAGACATATGCGCTTAAATCCGTGCATTTTGTATAGACTCCATTACTCTCTCACAATATCCTACATAGATTCCGCAAACTTTGCTCCAAATAACTATTCTTCAAGACCAAGAAGCCTCAAAATCCATGTTCTACCAACGAAGGTAAAATCAAGGTTAGTTTCATTCTCATCAGCAGCTAGAGTCCTTTGACTGAAATGCCCAAGGACATTTGGCTGCGATCGCCCTTGGTGCAGTTCCGTCAAGCCATAAAATTAGAACTCAGTGCTCGTTACACGATGTTTTTAAGTGAGTGCAACATCTCAGACGATCCATCACATGAACAGCGGTAGATCTTTAAATTTGGTTTAACTGTTAAGCATTAATGTCAAAACCCTGAAACCTCCAAATTTCATTGATGTTCTAATTCCCAAGACAAGGCCTCAATCTCTATCCCACCAACAAGCATTTTGTTTCATGCATCGTAAGCTCTTCTCCCTAAGGTACTGCATACGTTGCGTATGTTTGAGTTTCTGCAAATGGCACCTTCACCCCCTGCAAATCACCCTATCGTCAGACACAAACGCTCGTTCCCAGCGGCTCCCCCTTGGACACAAATACATTGCTTAAGGGCTTTGCATCTAACCTTGCTTCACTGGCTCCTCACTGACTGGCTGCGCACTTCTGTCCAGCCATACTGGCAGCCAGTGTGTTGAACTCTTTGTTTGGGTGTTATGCTGAAGATGCTGTCCTTTCGATCGAACGATGAATACAGAATTTAGTTGTGATCCACCTTTGTCGATAGGCATAAGCTTCTATTTCTTGACCCACCTTCCGTTTTTTCATCTTCTCATTGGGAATCGCCAAACCCTATCTTGATTTTTCTGGCCGCATAGTGCTAAAGGCCCAATACTGAATACACATAGCTCCTTTCTATTTAGTTATCGGTGAAAACGTACCGCTCCTCTAAATCCCTTAAATTCGTTTTTGTTTGAGACTCACCTCGTACCACGCACTCCTCTGTTATCTCGTCGCATACTTCGGCGAGTTACCGTTGATAGTCCGATTCACTGTGAGCATTGCAGGGCATTCTGGAGGTCACTGCCTTACCACTTGTGCTATTCAAAATCCTACAACTTACCTGTTTCGTCCTTCGTTACCACGAGGTCATTTGCACTTGCAGGGCCAGAAAGCTTCCTATATGAATAAGCACTAGTGCAAATATTTTCACATTCATCTAAAACTATTCGTACAACCACTGCAACGATAAATTTGAAAGTGAAAAATAAGAAGGGTACTTTTCTTGGTGAACTCGGGTGAAGTATCCCCGTAGATATTTGCATATAGTAATCAGGCGAGTGAAATGGACTTCCCTAGCATACACTTCCATGACAGGCAAGGGCCACAGGATTGCACCATAGACGAAATCAAACGAGGAAAAATTGTTGCTTTATGAAAAACCTGTGGATGTTCTAGAATTTATCCCACAGTGTGCATTTGGTCAATTGAACACTTACGGAGACGAAATCCGGCACCCCTCTCACCCATGAACCCTTCGCTAATACCAGAAAACCAGTGAAGGATGGTGACCGGCGGCAGTTTGGATGAAATATTTAATAATATAAATTCCTTTCGGTTTTCACATGATCTATTATTTTTCATGTAATTCGGCACGGGCACAGATTAACAGCAGTCCCTAAAAATCTTTTCTCTTGTCAAGAATGATCCCAGAAGTTTTGCCAACTCAGACGTCAGTACACTGCCACTATCTTTGAGGAAGGGCAATGGAGGTCCACCTGCCCCAACGAAGCAACCTTTCTGGGAATCTCCAGTTTCGATGAACGACCGGTGCCCACTTGCACTAGCTCACTTTTATGCAGAGATGGTTGAACTATCGTGGTCCAAGGCTACCTAAATTCCCCCTAAAATTTCCTTATCGGCGCTCAAGCCGATGGCCTTGAGAGCATATCAGTATGTCCTCATGTGCTATAGTTCATCGCTCTCGCAATCCGCTTCTATGGACAGTTGTGCAAAATGGGTCGGTAATGTTTGCGACTATTTTGATTGACTCTGGTCTCTCCGCATCTCTACGTTTTCCCAACCACGAACGATCGCTTCCGATCCGCAGTCTGCTGATTACCTGTCATCTCAAAGGGTATTTTTGGGTCTCACTTAAGCTGGTTCCGATGGAACGTGTCTTCAGGCGCCGGAAGGAGTAAATGAAGTCAATGTTGTCCATCGTTTATTCGGTTTGCGATGCATCTAACTGCAGGTCACGGTTGCCGTTAAATGCAGCACTTCTTTGACCTGCTCCCTATATTCGGGTAGATCCTTGGCACTTTGCTGATAAGATAGCCTCCTGCTGGAACTGATATGTTAAACTGTTAAGCAAGATCAGTTATTCGTGAGGCGCGGTTCTGTTGTTGGGGTGACCGCAGACCGAGCATTAAAAACAGCGAGCATGGAATTAATACGGCCTATGTCCAAAATTGCAAACTAGAATAATCGATGTTCATCGACAGATCCAGGACAGTTTGGCCGATTTCAACTTCATTGACCTCCGTCCAACGCCGTGAAGGCAAACAAGAGCACCGGATGAGCGGACTTGCTTTCTGTGAAGAAACTTGTTACGTGGCCGACATAGTCTGTGGCTAGAACAGGCTTAGAGAAAAGTGACACGTTTGCCCGATGAAACAAAAAAGAGGTAACAGACTTTCCCGTACTCCGTCGACAATTTATCACGGTTTGCCAAATATTCACCAATGACCAAAACGGCTGTTGAAGGCGCGCCTCGGAGCAATCGCAATAAATGTCGCTACTACGTATTCTTTACCCCAGTAGTGATGCATTTAGTGGCCGCATCCGAAGGTATGACGAGCTAGCGGGGACACTTCGGTGAAATTCTAATGAAACATACAAAACCGTTCAGCCGAATAGCACATAAACGACTATTCACTGGGATTTGGTCTGACAATGCAGTTCTGTCGTGCATTTTTCCGTCGGTGTTATTTCGGCAGCAGGACATAGACAACTTATTATCCGCATCCAGTTGTTGGCTCGGGTCTTCTCTGTTATTTTGACTGAGCGCCTCTTTCATCAGCCGCATCGGAATCCGACAGAGGCCATGTTCGTTTTCACATTACGAGCGTCTGCTGCATCTTCCTTTCATATATGCGCAAATTAACGAAGCCGCGTTCACTGCGACTCAGACTGTGAGGTAAAAAGGAAGGCTGACTTTATAAGAGCTATTGCCGATGTAACAGTTCTTGTTTCTGTATCGATCAGCGTATACAAGTAAATCATATATATCCTAAATTTCTCACTCTGCCATGTTATGACAACCGGGTTTCAATTAAATTCACCATTCAATCACCTTATGGTACCATCCCTGGCTGTCACCAAAGAATCTTTACTACGCAAACATGGGTGCAGTTTCCGCTTGCCAGACCAGTTTATTCAACAAAATCGAATTGAAGCATAATTTTTCACTACAAATAAGGCTAAGCGATTATATTCATTTTTGATTTGAGTGCGCCTTATCGCAATTCTGTTATGACTGTCTTTATGGGTGGTATTATCTTGGTCAGCGCATTCACTGGCACAGTTTTGGTTAACAAAGTACTGGTCTCGCAGTTCACATACAACAACTGCTGTCGCTCTTTCCCGCAAGTGTATAAAGTATTCCCTTTGCCCTGCGCAATACCACAATTCATTCAAACACAATTTTATTTTATTTTCGTCTACGACAAAATAAGTTTTTCACGCATCTCCTCATGATCTCTTCCCCTTCAAGTTGGAATAACACAGTCCTCCAAACCCTGATTACTTACCTGCCCATTTGTTCCTTCTGACTGCTTGGGACTCTAGAAGGATATCCGTGTACGTTAAAATCTTGTTTACCTTTAAGCGGCACTGTACTGTTACCCGACCACAATCAAACAAACCTCTGGGAAGTCCACCTTTTACATTTTCATCTTCAGTTGGCCTACACATAAACATTCGCCTTTCACCAATCCCTTCGATCCGACCTCGCCACTTTTGTGCAGCCCGCCGTTAATCAGGTTGGGATGCATTTCAGTTGTTTTTTCTGACCATGTCCTTCACGTTCGACCAATTCGGTACCACTATCTTCCAGAATAATACGGACTTGGCGGCCTATATGATACGCAGTAAACCGCACAACCAACCATGAAATACACTTTGGGCGAAAATCTACTAAATCCTTAAAGTTTGCATGTGGCTCACAAGACTCTATTTTTCGTGAATGTTTGCCCTGCCCAATTTTCCAGCCCTTGCACACACGTTTTGGCACTTGCTTCAGTACACACCATAATCATACATACCC
Organism: Fasciolopsis buskii; assembly: GCA_008360955.1. NCBI lineage: Eukaryota > Metazoa > Platyhelminthes > Trematoda > Plagiorchiida > Fasciolidae > Fasciolopsis > Fasciolopsis buskii. The sequence goes on from LUCM01008482.1 coordinate 43,526, forward strand.
CATGTGTCTCGGCTGTCCCAAGAAATAAATCACTGCAGTAAGCAATGTTAGCAATGTTATTTTAACCTTTTAGTAGCACTGATATTGCTCCTAACAATGATGTGATGATCGCAATTCCAAATCCGACTGAAGCTATTGCTAACCTTTTACTTGCGTATCATGCCAAACAAAGTTTGTAGGTTCAGTGAAAAGATGTACGACGCAATTCATTATGAGCGAGTACATAAATAACAACAAACTAAAACCGATATTTATAAAAAACTGTTCAAATACTTCATGACCTTGGGAAAAGATTTTCACTGAGGTTTTTCACTAATTGGCACCGGAATCAGGTAAACACATGAAGCTTTTCCAAGCCATCTTTTCATAGACGGTTCACTGATCGGGTTGCACTTAAAGTTACTCATGACAAGCAGAAAGAATGAACGTCAACCAATTGACGGCCGCTTTCGTGGAACTATCAAAGGTTTATTTGTACAGCAGAGCCTATAAACATTCGAAGGTTCATTTTCTAAGCTTACAGTCATTGTTCTCAAAGTGGATGCATAATTAACTATATTCACTGTCATCAATCAAAATTTTTAATCTGTTACTGATTCTCAGGCAGGTAGTCCCTCTGTACTTAAGTTTCTGGCTTGTCCCGAACGGCATTCTATATTTACCCCATTTCTTAATATTTCAATTTTCACACCATTGCCTGGGAAAGCATTAGCCACCTCGGTTAGCAATGGATTGCTCGTTTTTCTCGTTTTATTTGTGTTGTTCATCCTCGGATCGACCACAATCAAGTATGAATCCGCGGCGCATCATTTTTTACTACATCATATAAATACGCATTTACCAACACGTTTCGTTGTCCACTGACTGATGGTTTCGTTGAACAATCTCTCGTTGTAGCTTTGGTTGAATCTTTCGATTACGGACTTGTTGATGATATTATCGTTTTCTGACCTGTGGTGATACTCGCACGTTGTTCGACTTTGTGCTGTTATTTGTGATCACCGCCAGGCTGATGCTACTCAGTCAGGGTGCTTTATCCTTCGTAAGAAATACATTAAACCCGAATGCTTATCTACAGCAAACCAATCGCAGTTCACATCATCATCATCGTTCGGCGTTAAACAGCAAGGCAAGCCTCAATGACCGCTACCTTTTCCCCAGAGATACAAGTTTCCATAAAAAGAGTGAATATTAAAGGGGAACGGAGAGTGAACCTACACAGGCGAGAAAAGATAAGATGCAGCTTCAGCTAACACACGGAACTAAGTGTAACTTTACGAACACACTCATTCAATCATTCTGATTCGTCAGAAAATGACAACACGATCGCCGCTGTTCACGGTTCTATGCCACATCCTTCAATATCCCCAGCCAGCTAGTTGACAGGTCTTTCTGGCCCCAACCACGAAGACGTGAGATGCCTACTTTACCTATACATTTTCTCATCCCACATTGCCACGTTATCTGTTGGCCTCCACATGGCATCTTCCTTTCGGTGTAGGGAATGCAAAATAGGGCACGATTTGGTAGAGCAGACCTGTGCCCATTGTAGTTTCCTATATTTAGGTGAGAAAACGAAGGAATAGTACTTAGGTGTGCTGTCCATTATCATGCGAACCAATTAAGGCAACTTCACACTCGTGTGCTAATGTTATTTGACGACGCGTTCTCTCTTCCGTTATTCGTCCTCAAGAATGATGTATATCACTACTACTAAAAAGGGTTTTCGCCAATTCAGAAAAAAACGGAACAGATAACCAAGAATAGTGAAGTTAATATTCGGTTCACAGGAAATCAATCCAGCCGTAATAAACCTTTGAATTTTGGCACCACGAAGGTTACAAATGTAACTTTTGTTACGCCCCGATTCCTCAAACAATTTTACTTCGCAACTGCCATAACCAATTCTTACTACCTCTAGTGAGAAACATTAAGTGGAGCAGACGGAAACTTTGTTTGTTGTCCAAAATCAAATGGCTTATATTAGTCTTCGTCAAGCAACACTCGTTGATTGATCATTCTGATGACCAGCTCGGTCCCTTGAGATTTATCGACATTCGCATGCACAGTTTTTTGCTTAAATTATCGATTGTCCTAATCAACTGGAAGTTGCCGCATCTGTGTTGATATTTGATCCGGGTAGGGATAATGACGAGTCACTGTCCATTGTCCTTACTGTTGCTATTACTTGCAATTAGGTCAATCCTTCTAACAACACTGATGCAACGACGGCATCAGTGGATAGAATGTACTAAATTCTTTGTCGCTGCACACGGATTAATAAACACAGTTAGTGCAACGCATAAAAGTCGACTTCGCTGCAAAAACCAGCTTTCGCCGTAGATGTTGAATAGGGAATTGCGGAGTTAGCCACAGCAACAACTGGTAAGTTTCTATTAATTGTCTTCATAACACTTCCAAATCCAGAGCAATGTTTCACGGAGGTGCCGCTTGTGCCAGGCTTTTTGTGCTTTCAACATATATCTGTTATGTCTTAACCCACGTGACAACTTTCCCAGTACTCCGACTGACTTCAGGCGACTGATGACCCCAGTAAAGAAAGTGTCACCTGCCCACCACTGACGCAAACCAGTCGGAACTCCACTGCGCGAATTACGCTGGAACCGAAAGATGTACAACGCTGCAGTCACTAGAATTCAGCCGTACATTGGAGAGCTGTATCATTTCGGCTCAAATGAGAGGTGAGATGGGCCATTCCTGCAACTTAATTCATCTGGTGACTTCGATTTCCATTCTTATGGGTGGGCACATTAGTCAACATAATCCACGCACTTGCGTGAATTCCTAGAGAACGCAAATGACCTATTCGCAAGGCTTCAAAGAGATATTTAAATTCCCCAGACCACAAAGCATCAGTAAATTCAGCTGAAAGCAGTCATCTGCGACCATTCTACCTGGTAACTCTTAAAAACGAATGCGTTACACTCCGGTTATCATAGCCATGACAAACGTATAAAGCAAGGCATGTAGCACGAACACAATGTAGTGTTTTTATGGATAAGCAACTCCTTATTAACAAACACAAGTTTCCGACGGCATGACCAAGTTATCTTCCCCCAAAATCTGGACTCTGATATAATGGTTGATTTCCAAGTAGTTTACGCGTGTTGTTTCTAATTCGATTTCGTCACGGGATATCCTTCTATTCACAGATTCACCAGTCATTAAGAAAGTTCGATTCCATTTGCAGTAGGCTGACTTTTTAAATGATCTTACCGAACATTCACGAATACAGGTGCCAAATAAAATCCGCCGTAAATGTCGTGGAAAGAAAGAACGCCGGCCACGGAAAGCAGCTGATTGCAGACAACTTTTAATTAACTTGGTTACAGCCGTCCTAAACAATATCATTCCCCCTCATATTTGTGCCCACTATTTGCGTTTAAAGTTGTCAATTGGTCTTCTGTCTTGTGCGCTTGACGATGTTACTAAAGGGTTGAATTCGACTATGTCACCTGATTTCCTAAGTAAAAGTATGTTACTCGACGAAGTAAGGTGAATGCCAATCTCCGTAGACTTTTTATTCAATTATGTAATAGTGCGAGAATTAATGGCCCAATGGACGCTTTTGTTTAACTAAAGCCAAGTCGATTTTAAAGGTTGATAAATATATAGCACCGTAAATAATGCGGCGCTGCATCCAGGTTAGGCAGTTGAGAACAGTCCTCTTCCCTTGTGCGTAAAGCCAAATTTGTTCACAATAATAATAATAATTATAAGCACAAATTTTCCAAATAATGTTGCTTTAATAGACCGAATGCTATAAATACTAAAACAATAAACAGAATGAACCAAATGTTGTTGAAATAGGATGTTCGCATCTTATCAATATCAATAATGTTTGCTTACCCACCTCCTTAGCGGAAAGGCTTCATTTTGCTGAATGTTCCTCGGAACATTTAGTTTATTTCAGTCCCAAAACAATCGACTGAAAATGCTCTACCTTCACTTATGGCGACGGTTGCTGCATTATTACTCTTTCGTACGCCTTAACCACTTTCTCACTACAATCCATAAACTCCGATTGTGAAATATCTCAAAAGAAATTGTTCTGATTATGAAAACTATCCACGGTTACACACGGTTTTCCCCTGATGGGTGACTGGCAGTCTTCTGTTCTTTGATCAGTCATTCTGCTTGATGATGGAAACCAAGTTGTCTGTTTAATTAGTCGTTTCTTACATTGGATAAGATTGCGGCGAATGTTGGTGGGGCACTTGTCTACCTCAGGTTAAATGCTTATGCGCCCCTCCCATCCAAACACCCCTATCTGGCTAACCAGTGTCCGTACACACAAGTAAGCCGTCATTCATAACGTAGTTCCGTTCCGCACTTTGTACGACGAGGCGCATTCCAAAACAAGCCGGAAAAGACACATTTACATCCAGGGACGGGACATTAACCATGAGACCTTTTATCAAATGTCTGCTGCAAGTCTTTGTTGGACTAGGGAAGAGAAACTTTCCTTCGAAAGAATATTCACCGCCTATGCGATATGCTTGTGCTTCATCAACATCAAGTACTGCGGATTATTAAACTTGCACCATTTTTATACAATATCATATCAAATTGAAAGAGGTACACTAATCCCAATAAGTGATGAAAACGTCTAGGCCAATGATGATCGCATGTGCTGTTTGCCAAGGAAACAGTTTTTTACGCAGCCTTGCCGAAATCGCTCACCAGCATGGACGCTTCAGGTTCTTAGGCACATTGTTTGAGGCCATTCCAGTAAATACTGCGTTCTTCTGAATATCACTGTTAGTAGTATTTGTGTTGGAATTATTAAAATGTGTCTTTTGTTTTAATTTCTTTTTTTCCTCTTTGCATTCAGTTTCAGGGACGCAGACGAATCTGCACACGTTACGTTGATATGCATCAGTAGGGTATGAAGAAATGGACGTTACTGATGAAATACTGTGCAACATTCAAGTATAGTGCAGAAGCTAGATTATTTGAGTACTTCGTTCACCGTGGAAAACTGCCGATTATGTTTCTGTTGGTAGCTGTAAAATCTCCATATACTGAAAATTGTCAGCGGCCGGTAAGCTCCACGTTGCGGCTATAAAATGTAGTTTACTTTCACAACTACCTTCAGAGATGTGACTCCTTGTTATATAATGGCTAGTTTACTGGCTAGAAAGAAAACGCGTAGAGTTTGAAGCCACGGTCACCGGCCGACAGCGTATCAACCTGCATTTACGAGCGGATGGTAACCAAACTTTCGTCTGATGAACGCGCAGCTGAACCGAAATGGTCCATCATTGCTCGAGTCCGGGTGTTCGGCGGCTGTTGGAGGGGTCTCCATCCCGTCGACGTGTGGCGGGCACGCGGGTCTTATGCATGCATGAGAAACTACCTTGCATTGACTAAATCCTGAAATATATTGGCCGGAATTTAGTTTATTCTCGCGCCTCTGGGAACCTGAAAGAGACAGTGATAGGCGCCATATTCAGGACAAAAACAGGCCCTCCCTGGAACATTGTCTTCGAGGACAGCACAGGAGAAAGCATAGTAAGCACAGTAAGTCTGTAAAGAAAGCCTAAAGGCAGATAATGTATATAGTACTCCAATGCCTGTAACCTTCAGGAGGCATGAAGTAAACCAGCTATCAGGACCGTAGGACTCGATGTAATTGCTAGTGCATAAACCTGTGATGGCAACAAGCCCAAGTAAACGCTTATGAGACCGAGGATGAAAAACTATAACTTTCTCATTTCAGCGGATGCGGGAATTCTTCGGCTAAACGAAAGTCAATCATAAAGCAAAGCCGGCAGTGGTGGATCTTATATCATGCGCATACCACCGAAAGAACTCTGGATGCCCTATTTATTGTCCAGGTCACTAATCCTTTGTCAGGATTTTAAATAAAGCGGTACATACTATGCGCGTACATCGAGTCCCAGCTGTGAGTGTTTAGGGCGGTACCGGACTGTTGGATATGATGCCAGCTATGTTAGCCCAAACCAAGGAATTTATAGTATTATGTGACTTTATTTTTCGGACAACAGCAGGGAGAACGGAAGCGCCTCGAAGTGAACTCCAGGAACGACAGTCCTGCAGTGGCTACTTTTATATGCTGCTCCTCAAACTGTAAAACAGGTTGCTAGTCAGGCAATACGAAAATTCGCCTCCCTACTAGACTTAGTAATCAACAGATATCAAGGAAAATAAAAACTGAGGGTTACCTAGGCAAAATTGACCACGTGCTGATAGTGTTTGTGTCTTCGGTGCCGAAAGAACTGCAATTTAGAGCCTTTATCACGCGCTATAGTAGAATGGGCACTGGAGAAATGGAAGAAGCTTCACTAATGCTAACCTGGCTACCTTAATACATGACCGTAGGAGAAAGTGGTTAGTCACAAGGAGAGGACCAATCAGGCTAATGGAGGATTTTGTCCCTCTTAAAGTCATTACAAGCAATCGTCAGCCACCATGGTGACGCCCAAAAATAAGTAGGCGGTATTACCTTGAAAGAGGAGGTGAGCAACTTACGAAGTCCCTCGTACCCATCTGGGGTAGGAATGATGGAGGCAAGCTTACATAAGGCGCAAGCTCTCCGAAGGAAAAAGTGCTTGTTTGAGAATGACATAGGAAGGAATATTAAAACAAACCACAAAGCATGCCACGCGTATGCATAGTTTCGGAAACAATCGGAGGCTGTTCTCAGTCTAAAAGTACCGGATGGTAACCTGGTTTAGAGCCCAGTCCGAAAAGACAAATATCCTATTGAAAACGTTTAGGCATTTATTCTGCTCGCCATTAGAAGCCCACGTCATCTTGAGAATCGCAAAACCTCCCAGATCCCGGAAATTATGGACCTCATTGGAACGCAAGAACAGATTTCGACAGTTAAGCACGCTAAGCACGTTTAAAGTTGCCAGTATGAACGGAGTACACCCGGCGACCGCCTGGCCATCGGCGGATGCGCCTGCAGTCCCTGCCACGCGGCTCTAATATGTACCCCCTAAGAGTAGAAGGTGCCTCAAGAATGGAAAACGGCTATAATAGTAGGAATATAAAGCAGTGGACCTAGACACATGCCGGAAAACTGCAGGCCGGTGAGCCTAGATTGTACCCTTTGCAAGTGAAAGGGGGAAGGTCAACAGAACGCAGATGTGCTTGCATCTAGTAAGCCTATGGTGCTATCGAACAAGCAAGTAAGTATTTGGGTGCAAAATAAGAAGAAACAGCAAAATCTGACAAACTAAGAGGAACACGATGTTTACACGCAACAGGGATGCAAATCGCAAGTGCAGAGTTCAACCGAACGACGGTGGTGGGCGTGTTGTGTGCAGTATTCGGGTCTAAAGGGTCTACAAAATAGATATGAGTATTAAAATGTCATGAGGAATGGCTCCAAAAACCTTGAGTGCGAAGTAAAAATTGTCAAAACGAACCAAGGCAGCTGGCGGAAAACGCAACGATGGCCGACGGATACCCTGTATTGAAATGGATATGAAAAAACGTCGGTCATGTTACCATTGATCCTGGAGCCGAGAAAAAAAGTTAAAAGCCTTTTAAAAATGCGGAGGGACGAAGAACACTGGTGAAGAGTTTTGGCTAACCATTGTTCAAAGACAAGAATAATGGAAACGTCATCGGCATTGAGGAGTGAGAATTGATGTGATTTGCGTTGAATAATATATCTGACACTGGTAAGCCAGTGTAAAACAAAACGGGTTTATTTGTTCTTCTGTTTGCGTTTGAGGGCTCAGCTGATAGCAAGTGCTATTATGGTGATAGCCGCGGATGTAGAGGGGGAAACTGGGGGCGATGTTCTCGGCAGACGATGGTAGCGACATCTGGAACAGGGATCTCAGTGTGGGTACCTTCGGGGCGATTGGATGTCAATGTGATGGGCATGTTAGCCACGGGCGGTGGCTCCAGCAGTAAATCTGAGTGATTAGGAATACTTGTCCGCTCAAAGCCTCACAAGCATTGTGAACCATATTATGTGGCCTCTACACATACTTGCAACAGGACCATCAGTCCACGTTGGTGAGTCATTCAGATCAAAAGCCTTGTCCCAACCATTCGAATTCGAGCCTGCCTAAAAAGATAGCTGCTGTACCTCATCAGGGCACTTTCAAAAATGCTACTGTTTCCGTCACTCTAAGGGCTGTTCTTGGGTAATTGCAGGACGACAACTGGAATATTTGGTGATCAGCCTCACGGGTAATAGGCATGGCTCATAAAATGGAACTTTATTTTTTACAAGAAACGAAAAGGAAACATGACGCGAATTTGGATGCCGTCAAGCGATAAGAAATAACATTACTCAAGCTTATTCTAATCAAAAACATTTTATACTTCGGATTACTTTTTCTTCTGAAAATTCGGCTGAGTAAGTACATTTGTGAAGCTCCACAAGTTAAGTAAACGTCTCTCTTCTTCGACGCGTTCGTATTCGTCAACGCATGCAGCAGGTGGGTGCATTCTCATTACAGGATTGTCTGCTACTAAGTGCATAATATCTTGTTGCATAGTGGTCCGAGTTTAAGTGGTTTTTGCGGAAACGCAAGCTGCCTCTGTGCAAGGAATTTTCACGTTCTCGAAACAAGAGCAATGCCTTTTTATTAGGTTCGCTAGCAAGCGGGGAATACAAGTCTTGTACATTTTACTCTTTTTCTGCCGATAAAATTACTCCTCGTTTTTAACTGTTCCTCATATATTCCATGCAGGGATAAGTAAATGGAGGCGGGCTAGAAATGGTCACACAATTGGAACAGCACCATGTATGTCTATTAATCAGGGGCAGTATGACTGGTCTTTTTGTTGCCCCTTCACTATCTGCTTGGACCAAGTAACCGTGACTTCATTAACGAGTATAGCAAACATGATCTCTTCTCTAGGAAGGAAGTGAGACGGGCTCGGTTGTCAACTGGTCCAAGATGCTACCCCTAATGTGATGAAAAACTCTGGGTAAAGTTTCATTTTGCCATGGTCAAAACATAAATTATGGAAAATATTCGATATACAAAAAGGCCATTTTGGTGTATGAGCACAGTTTATATTAGCAGGGGGCGGTCCAGTTTTGTTCATTTGGAACCTCATTCACAAATGCAGCGGGTACTCTCGAGCTGAACAATGGGAGTGATGCGTGTGAAAAACGACATAAGTCGGAACGGCTGTACATGTCCTTGCATAGCGTTCATAAATAGGATAAGGGAAATTAAGTGAGTATTGCCCAAAAGGCCGGCGTCCCCTATGTTTCGAAATTGACTTTCACATTGTCAGAGACTCGCGAATTGCTAGAAGTGCTACAATAAACAAGTCAGCAAATACCGATACCGACCGTATGGCAAACAGCAGGTATTGCTAACCAAGGTAAATGTAGTTTGTTTCAGGCCACATTGAAGCAGGGAAGGATACCACCGCAAAGTTGCAGATGGCGTAGTGTTAGAGCGAGTAACCAGAATTCTGTGCGAAATCACACAGTCATCGATATTCCGCCGGAGTCATTTATAAGACCACTGATGTTTCTCCTGTGTATAAGTGCCCTGGTGAGCGCAGTAACGCTTCCGTGCTTCATCTTTACGGACAATGTGGATTTGATACGTGATAGTGATAGGGCGGATTTGGTAGCCCACTTGTTGATGATAATTGACTGGAAATTAAGTAAACCATGTTACTCACCCAGGCCTCGGGCCGACTGTGAGTCATAAAGGAGCGCCGGGAAGTTTTGTTCAGTGCAAATAAGATTAGTGAAGACTTAGGAGGAAACGTGACTGCCGACGTCAAGTGGACGGAACAGAGTAATTCGGCTGATAGCGTACTTTCGGGGTAGGGTCCGTCATGTCCAGTAGGAAACACGAGTTGATTATTTTTCCGTATATTGTAGTAGTTAAGCCTTACCCAGAATGATGCGTGCTGGCCAGGTCCCCATTTCTAAAGACGTGATCTGCTTAGAGTAGGCACAAAGACCAGCGAGGCTGAAGGTGGATCGCAGAGTGGGGAATACCCACCAGGTGAGGTGGACGGGTACCAACCCCCCTCACCAGAAGAGCACGGAGCAGGGAAGGTGCCATTGAAATGTTTTCGGTATTAAGAAGTTCTATAGGATAGATGCAAAGGGTATGCTTGAACAATTTATGTGACTGATATCTAGGAACTGGGCTGGTAAGCTCTGTTGTGAGCGACGCGGGATAGAGGTGCGAGCCAACTTCTTTACTCTTTAGCAAGTGGAACTGCTTGAGAGGGGATTTGATGAGATAGCAGTGAGTAAAACGTGGTAAAAACGAGAAGAGGCATTCCTTCAGGTAGGGAATAAGGGGTTAGGCGGAATAAGACAGGCTTGTTGGATATATTGCCTCGTGAACTTGATATTCATGGAACGCCCACTTAAAAACCTTCCTTCGCCGTGGAAGTAAGAAAGGCGTTTTGCACTCTAGCTTGTGGCAAAGACCATGTAGCCAAAATGAGGATACGGAAGAACAACACTCGTAAAGATGGATACAATTCTGTGCATAAAATAGGAAGAATTCCAGGAGCTTCTTTGGCCCCGGAGACGAATTATGACTCAACTAAACCCGATCTCTAGACGTGGGGTAAACCTCTGATGGTTACAGAATGGTTGATGTGCAGCCAGCCTACAAAGGAGGCCGTGTGGATGACAGAGGCACTAATTTTGCAGTAAGCCCTTTCTGATTGTGGCCTGAGGCAATGTAAATATGCATCTAGAGTGCAGTCAGCAGGCAACCAATCAGGAACTAATCACCTACCCAATGTTAGCGCAGTTTTACGGGACTATACAATATCGGGGTCAAAGTTAATCCTTGTGTAGTGCCTACGAGAGCAGGAAAACATGGGCTCGGCATGCCAAACTTAGCCTTGAGGCTAAACGTTATGTAAAAATACAAATGTGACTATAAGGTAAGATCCGTTAAGGAGACCAAGAGGAATTTTAAGAAATGCTATGCTTATGTCTAATCAAAAGAATCACTCGGACAGAAGGCGAGCCATCTGGCAACAGATAGAAATTCTGATACGACGCATGAAATCCGCAGGGTAAAAGCATAAAGTGACCAATTTAGCGGTATGTATGTGGCGTTGAGTGTCGTCGTTTCTCTGCCACAGAATCTGCTCTCAACAGGACCGAGTCTACCTCCAGTTTGATATATTCCTCTCTTGGTATCTCGGGGAAAATAATCAGAGTCTCTCGGTGAACAGAAATCCTCACATAATAATTAAACTGATCACAAATTTATGGATGTTTCGCCTGTACCATTGCTCCTAGGCGACTACCGTCGTTTCATCAGTAATCCAGACAGCACTGTTTGTCCCTTCTTGTTCGGCTGCTTTACGTGATTAATTTTTGGCGAGTTTGCCTAATCCGGACCGCTCATCGTTACTGGTTGGCCTAACTCACGATGCAGCCTTTTTTGCATAATAACACTTTTCCATGATCATGCCTCTGTACCTGCTGTTCGCCGGTCGCAGCCTTATTCGGGTCTCGCGTATTGTACTTGCCCACTGTCTGGCGGCAGTAAGCTTTATCTACGCCCGTGAGTTCATCATGATTTGTCTGCCATGATCCGGCGTAACAATCACTGATAAACAAGGACACAGCTTTCTCAGACTCAAGCGAAAAAGTCAAATCAGCAAACATTTCCCCATTTGGAGTGGGTGCGGGCTTTCCCTGGACTTAGTTCTTCCCATCCCGCCACTGGACATGAACGAGCTTCGGATGACAAAGGATGCGACCTTGCTACAATATAGAATTGCAGACATTTGTAAATCGGAGGGTCCAGGTGAAGTCCACTTAGTTTTTACAAGGCTCCTCGCCGACATTTATGCAGGGACGATTTATAAGCTGCGCACTGCGGCTCTGCGGGAAGGATATCCACCGCAAGAAAGAAAAGCGCTGGTGGTAATGGCTATCCACAAGGATGATTGGAGGCCAGAATTTGGGAACACCTGGCCAATGGGTCTGGAAAGTATCCTCTGCAAAGTGCCAGAACGCATTTTGAGGGAACACCTGTCTGCACTCGATGCAGTACTCTGTGTCGCGTTTCGCATAACATGGATTTCTAAAACGTAGGTCACGCCTTACGAATCCCCTGTGCAGTTTAGTGGAAGTAACCCTTGAACTAGATGGAGGGGACCGATGGAAGTGTGTTATCTGAACTTCATAAAGACCTCTCATTTGGTAAATCATTGCCTCCCACTGCTAACTTTGCGAGCCTTTGGCAAATGTGTTGAGCTGTTGACATGGGTATGCAAACTTTTAAATAATATGGCTGTTTAATTTCGAGTCCGAAATCCTGTTTCGGGCAAAACGGTGGTTTCCAGTAGAGCATTCCACTACTTGGTACTCAGGCCGCCGTTGATTTTAATGTTCGTGAATGGTTTAGTCAAGAACCTTCAGTCTTCCAACCTTGCTGTGGCTGAAGACAGATGACATCATAATAGCGCATGGGGATAGCATTTTCAAGATAGATGCGGTAAGCCAGGTGCAGGACCATAGAATTCAGGGGACATCTGATGACGAAGGGACCGATCCGTGTGCTGCAGTGGCAAAGAAAACCAGGGATGAGATTTTAGGCTGAGGTGAACGCTTTCGTGTCGAAAAGCAGGGATTTCCGTTCTTCCGCAGGGCCTCACTTAAAATACTGTTTTAAGACGAATGTTCCATTCACCCAAATGGGTAAGGACGGTTTGGAAGGGGTCCAACGACTAGCCAAAGACAAAAGACACGTGAGCGGGGACCGACGGACTTAGGGTTGTTTGCACTGGGGTGCCCAATGGGATCAAACTGAAATGAATTCATCTTGATATTCTTCTCCACGAAGACCCCGACTCCAAAACCAGGGGAATTTGAGAAAAACTGGTACAGCGTCGCTTGCAGCTGATAACTAGAGCGCATTCCTTCAGTGACAAAGTTCTAAGTGGATGGAACAATTTGTTTAGCTGTACGGTAGCGACAGAGGCGGTCAAGATGTTCATGGTAGGATTCGGCCGAAAACGGATGATATGAGTTAGCCAATCTGCATTCATGGGGTGGGTGATCCCATTCCCAATCTGCAGACCGGTTTTGGAAAGCGCCCGACCTAGTCGCTCTCTCGCGGAAGCTTGAAATGAGCTTTTTCTCTAACGGTAATTTGAGGAGAAACGAGGCCGCTGGAACCTCCGGGGTGCTGCGAGGAAGGAAAAACTCCCAGAGTTGGATGCCAATTTCTGTTCATAATATCGGAATTACTTTGAAGTCTCGTTTCTCCATATGGATCACTCATCTCCAGTGGCAGCTTAAATAAACTGAACTGGGCACTGTTGAGTTGCCGCGCAATTTCAATTTGCTGGTTACGCTGCTTGAAATCATTCATTATCACTTAACGATGAAAACTTTAGCTTCCCTCAGGCAAATCTTGATGATTCTGATGAATCATTTATCACAATCGTCCACGCATCTACCGAATACGGTTGCTGCCCTAGCAAGGGGGATAAATCAAAGCTGCGTGTTACGGGAAAACAGATGCTTCGTAGAGTGAAGTTCCAGAGGGTTTGATTACTAGGCACTTCAACTCATAGTATCCAAACATTTTCTTTCACCTTTCATAAGCTTATTCGATTTAAGCATAATGTGGCCTCCGATTGGAACACATTTCTGAATCTCTTATGTACCCCCTACCACTCTCCACAGCACCCGACCCACATCAACACTTACGCCCTTTTCTTTTGATAGCCGCGGAGATTGAATTCCCGGGAAGCGCAATGAAAGAAAAGGAGGACGGTTTCCAAACCCAGGAAGAAACAGCTCGAGACCAAGCAAAACTCCATGGCTTCTCATAACACACGCTCAGACTAGCACTTAGCAAAACACTTGAAGTCTCTTCTGGGGCTTCTGTAGCTCGCATCCATGCCAACTGCTTGAGCATCTTAAAATACCAGCTCTCAGGTAGCAGGCGTACGGAAAACAACCTCGTCTGGTATCTGCGACTGAAATTTAGCTTACTTTGGATGTAACTGACATGGATGGGTATCAACTGTTGCACCGCTGTCAGAAAAGATTCGCTTAGAGGAAAAGCAGGTGGAGTATTGCCACATCTCACTGTCACTCATATTATCTGACCACTTTGCTACCAAGAATTACTCTTACCGCCTCCTTGTGGGTCAAGGTTGGTGTCTTACCTTCAGAAGTTCTTCTGGTGGATATTATGCTCTAGCCATTAAAAGTCCACCTTGGGGAGTCTCATTCAATTTTGGAGCGGCCACGCGTATGCATGCCGGGTGCAAGTTCTCTCGCCTCCTTTTTCTGGGCGAATTTCATGTCCCGTCTCTCGGCTCGGTGAAGGGTAGCTACAGAAAGCTAACTGGTTAGGCACTTCTTCAACTGGTCACAAACGTCTTGAGTACGGCATAATGAATAACCCACCAGGCAGCCATGTGAGTACAATCCTTCTCCAGACGTCCAAAAACAGACCATAGACTAAAATACGAATGTCAAAGCCCTCAATCTTCGTTTCGAAGAGTGTGTCAAGCAGGCAGACCGCTTGTTTGTCCCAAGGAAGGCAACATCACAAGAGAAATAACCACATCTCTTTCGTTCCTCCTAGTGCCTCCAAGTGGTTTGTTTGGTACACGTTTACCGGGCTGGAGTCAGACGAACGCAAATTTAAACGGCCACCAAGCAACAGCATTACACCGCCTCTCGAATTGAGTTGTCTTCCGTTTTTTAGTCCACTAGAGTGTTTTTCGTGCTAGTCACAACACCTTCAGAGGTTTCTTCTAGCCGGAAAAATTTGCCAAACTTTTCTGGACACCTCATTCGGACCCGATTCCCCAGTAACAGTTCTGCTGCTTTTCTACCTGAGACTTAACCGTGAACTCCATAGGTTCAACCCAGCGTTCTATTAAACGCGTCTGTATTGTACATTGTCAGAACCATCGATCTATTTAAATCTTTTCATGATTAACCGCAGCCACCGGCCCGTCTACTCATTTTCTCGTTTACTAGTCCCGTCACTTGATGGCTCTGTCTTGTAGCCCAAATTCAACGCGACACATTGCTAGATAGCTTTGCCATATCTTCGCACTTCCGTAACTTCAGACCAGCTAACGTAGAGGCCGTCGGAACTATCTTGTTTTCATAATCTCCATTAATTACGTGTTGCTTAAAAACGTTTTTTGACGTAAATAGAGCCATTCTTCCCCACATAAATCATCGCAGTGATTTTTCTACTGGACTATATTTGGAATAACATTTGACTGCCACCATACTGCTGTCGATACAATCTAAACTCAGATCGATCGACGATCCCTCGCACAGTTTCCACTTTGCGATTTGACGCATTTATTGACAACCCCAGGTGCATCCCTTATCACACAACTATACAGCTATACACATCATCCCACTTTGTCGAAATGGCTGTTTCTAGGCCTATACGTACTGAGATCAAAGCTGCTAGAGGCACCGCGTTCACACCCTCACAGCCCATCCGCCGGCCTCAGGCGTGCACTGTTAGTGTCACGTGCGTGTTTGCGGATACTAATAATAAAGTACGAACGTTAGATTCACGACATGAGCGACAAAATTTTACTGATATAAAAGTGATCACAAAGTTGCTTCCTCTCAGCTGCCTAACCAAAACTCCCAGAAGCACACTATTCTAACATCTCGCTAGTGCCCGTTTGGCTATCGACTAAATATCCTTGGAAATTAAGCAGCGAAACCTAAGATTCTCTAATTCTATGGTTTATAATGTTCCTGACCGCAATACATCAGATTCGTTTTTAAAATGTTGTCTTGTCTGCTTGGATGACCTTGCCACTGTTTAAGACTACGTAAAGGAATGCAGTGCAGATCATGTCCAGTATCTTATCCCCGCTGCCGCAGAGCAGTTTTTGAGGCGTGAAGCTAAAATGGCTTCATCTACCTGGTTCAAGTCCGTCAGTAGAACACCGAAAAACCCTATTCAAAAGAAGGCCCTCAGACTGCATGAGTGAAAACCCAAAAAAGGTTCCACCAAGAGTAAATCCCCCAAGCTACCCGGCGTGGCTAGGAGCTTGGCATCCAGACCGATTCTTGAGGCCCCACCACGGCCACAAGCGAGTGTTGAAGTAGACAGCTCATTACCGACTCCTTTGCCAAGGACCTCCCGGCAACGTCTGCATATAAACTCCTCTCCTACGACTTTCTCGGTGGTCCACAATAACCTCTTCTCTCCTTGCTAAGCTGCAATGTGTGGCACCGATCAAAATTTGCCCTTTCCTACCCAGACCCTTAAGGCACTAGGTACTGATGGTAAACCTGTGCTTACATGCACAAAGGTAAACGCTACCCCCGGTGGAACAGCGCCGGCCTTACCAGACCAGCGACTAAATTACTCTGACCCCTCCGTGTTTCATCCCTTTTTTAGTCCCATCACCCGGCGCCTCGACTGCCTGGCCCTAATCGCGCCGACTTCCCACTAACTGACTCTCGTTTCACTGGAACCAAAAGGTCTCTGCCGAGAGAATTTCTAAGCCGGAAGAAAGCCACAGAATCACATCGCAGATTTAAAAACCTAATCAATGCACCAGCTGTTCCCTGCCAAAGGCCCTCGCTGTTGCGTCTGATTTTCCAGAACAACCGTTTATGGCCTCCATTAAGCGTACCTACGCCGTCATATTGGTACTACCACCAATCTCCGTTTACCAGCGCCCCGGCCCAAACACAAGGACCGTACCTCGTCCCAATAACGTTTTTTTAGCCCATAATTACCCAGCCATAAAGTTCCCCCTTCCTCCCCTCCCCTCCCGAACCACCACCGCCCCCTTTTCGTTCCTGCCCAAGCCCACTCCCTTTCTGCTTTCCTACACACTCGTCCTCCCAATGCTTCGGTATAGTAAAGAACGTTTTATGCGCTCGTTCTTTCTCGCTTCCACCTTCTTCTGCCACATCTCATTGAACGTCCACCAGAACAGACTTAAAAACACGTGCTTAGGCAATTATTCCCATTATGATCGACTCTCCCCCTACCACTTGTCGCCGCGACCCCACCAGTCACCCCGCCTCGACGGCAACATAGTCTTCTCTCTTGCGCTAATTAACTTTCGTTCTATGCTAAATGAACTCAGTCACTTGAAAGGCTTTGCTGCGTCTTCCATCCCGGATATAATCTTCACCACTGAGTCCTGGCTTACCGAAGATACACCTAATAGTGTGACTTCGCACGCGGGATACCAATCCTTTAGAGGTACTAGAAACGACCGACGTGGTGGTGGTTGCCTTGTGCATGTAAGGCACAGCCTATCGGTCTCCGTTCTTACGCATCCTACACTAGAACTGGTCAAAGACTCAGTGTGGCTTACTGTCAAGTTGTCGTCCTGTTAACCATACTACCTGTATTTATCACCCTTCAGCTCATACTGAAATTGGGCTTCCCCTCTTAGCGGACGTATTATGCCACCGTGCTTCCCGCCCATCAACATTGAAATTCTTTGTCGGAGACTTCAATCCGCCTGGTGTAACCTGGTCCACGATTGCGGCCCCAACAAGCTTAACATCTTTCGACTCTCACATACATCAGGGGGTTTGTGTACAGTATATAACGTCACCCACCAGAAGTGATAAAATATTAGATCTCGTATTTACACATACTGATCACCACGCCTCGGTTTACGTTGGAAATAAATTTCCAGGGCGCGGCCACAGGATAGTTCACGGTAAAGTCCATGTCCGGGTTTCTTTCCCTAACAATCCTAGTGGCACAACTGGCCCACCCCATCTTGACTTGCAACATTTTTCTTCTCAAGTGCTCCAACTTCACTGGGAATGTTTTCTTCTAGCAACTGACCTGCAGAGAGCTACGGATGAATTTTGTCGCAACATGGCCAGCTGCATCTAGAAACTGACCTTTATAGAACGAATAAACAGAAACAAGACTTCAAAACTTGCCTCCCTGAGAGTCAAATATGCCAAATTGCAACGGCACTTTTCCTTGACACATGACTTTCCCAAGTTTATTTCCTCGCACCATCTGTCTGACACTATCTCTCACCTAAGTTATTCTCCCCTTCGGAAAGAAGCTAGCGCGGTTATGCATAAAATTCACCAAATAATACTTTCAAACCTATATAAATCCAGATACCATGATTAAAAGCCTTCAGCGGACTTCCTAGTTTTGCCTAATGGTGGGTCTGTGACAAAATCAAAAGACATACCTGAGGCGTTCAATCAATATTTCAACTCCTCCATGGACAAGTTACAGTCACTGACCAATCTCAACTATAGAATATGAATAACTCCACCTTATCTACTGTGTCCTTTGACTTTAAGACTATTGTACGACATTTAGGTAATTTCAAACCATGGCCTCAACAAGGCCCTAATAGCATCCCTCCAACAGCTGTTCTTAGTTGTGGCCCTGACTTACCTTTGCTACTGCTCAACCTCTTTACATTTTCCATCAACTCTGGTGTAGTTCCGGTCAACTGGAAGCAATCTGTAATAGCCCCCAGCCATAAGAAGGGGTCTTTGCAAGATCTGTCTAATTACCGTCCCATGAACCACACGCCTGTTATCTCCAGGGTTATGAAATAGGTGGTAAAAAGATCCATCGTGGACTATCTTTTAGCCCTCATACTCTTTATCCCCAAAGAGCACGAATTTCTCCAATCCTGTTTGGGCTTCATCTGTCAATTTGACTTCCTAAACCTTGTAACCAACCTAGCGAACCGGGGTATGGCTTCGAAAATATCTACCTCGATATGTCTAAGGCCTTTGACCGTATCCCTCACCCACATCTTATATAAAAGTTAAGCTCCTTTGGCACCACCGATCCTCTTCCATCCTGGCTCTCGTCTTACCTAACCCTAAGATCACAAGTGGTCTCCACCGACGGCATTATCTCAAATCCCAGACCTGTTACTAGTGGCGTCATGCAGGGCAGAGTACTTGGTCCCCTGCTATTCCTTATGCATATTAATGATGCACTAGATTCAATATCTCACGGCGTCCCTCTCCTGTTTGCTGATGACAAAAACAGTTTACCCTTTTAAGCCCAATGAAGTTAGCACTACGGCTAGAGATATTTGTGCTTTGTCTGCTTTGGACAATTAGTGTACCTCCTAGATGAGAGGTCCTCTACCGACATCAGCAACATGCTCACATATGAGTGGACATTACCTAGGGATTACATTTCGCTACGCGGATCTCCTGTCGCATGTAGACTCAATTTGTGACCTTGGTCTCAATTATTCAGCCTCTCTTAATTTCTCGGAGCGCGTAGTTATTCATTCGGCTAAAGCTAGGACAAATTGTTATCTGATTTTTCGCACAATGAAACTATCGGACAGCATACTCAACATTTGTAAAACACGTTCGACCACTCCTTGAGTATGTCACTTTGATATACTTCAGCACGTCAAAGTCTGATAGGATTTCCAATGAGTGTTCAGAGACGCTTCACTAAGCAAGCGATAGATTATTCGACGGCTCTAAATTACGATAAACTCTGTTCAGCCCTCAAACTTCAGCCACTTTGGCTACGGCGACTGAGACTTAACCTGGCTTTTCTACCTAATCTGGTGAATAGGCGCTCCTTCTCCACCGACCCACCTATTTTCCCCTCTGTCAGCCCCTACCCTCTCCGTCACAGGTCTTTAACCATCCATGAAGAAGTCGCCAAATCCTCTTTAAGGTCGCATTTATTTCCTGTTGTTTATGCCAAGCTTTGGAACAAAATTCCCATCGGCATTCGGTGCATACAGAATCAATCCTGTTTTAAGGCTGCCCTAAACACTTACCTTAGTGTCACCCATGTCCATCAATTCACCAACATCCATACCTCAGAAGAGTGTGCTTTTGAGTTAGCCTTCGATTTCTAAATACGCACCCCACTCCTCTATTTCTAATTAGCCTCTACCTTTCATAGCACTCTATCTGAGAGCGCAAGAGAACTTAATACACTAGCACAATATGGAGAGCGCCAAAGATTAACCGTCTCTGATCGCCGGGTAAATGGAATAGCCTTGAGCATTCTATGGGAGATACATGTTTGTCAAACCACTATGCCCAAAGCTTCCCAACTGACGGACGCGCAAATATTAAGGATATGCCTCCCCCGCTTTCCCATCCACGCCCATACTTCTCAGCTCTCTTATTTACTTATTTACATTTCCTTTGCTACTCAGCACAACGCCTCATCTGGAACACTTTCCAGACTGCAGTCTTCTTCATTTTTTCTCGCTGTCTAGACACCCCGCGTTTTCGAGGAATACGCTATTAGTAGTATTAAATAAATCAACAGAAATAGACCAAGCTACGCCGTAATCCAACGTTTACTTCCATCCTCAATACATCATCCTTCATGAAGAATTAAGCATAATTCTCCATTAACAGTTCTGTTTTCTGTATTAGGTCACCAGCGTAGAGCATGCTGGCCATAACAGCTGCCAAGAAATATACAGCATCACTACGGAGTAGTCATCAACTTCCTGCAACCTGATCCCAGAACAATCCTGGCCACCCTAGAACATAAGTTCTTTATAATTACCCAACTTAGATCAGAAGAAATCGGCAGTCCTCAGAGCTCCATTTTCTCTCTCTGCAAAACGTTTCACGAAATCTTGTTCTCCAGGTTATTAAACAGACTTCACAGTATTCCGTCGCCTTCTTCAGCGTTTAATCGGCCCCTTATTGCTGTTATATGACTTCCTAATTCACCTTATATAATGTACCTCTTGAGTTCGACTAGATTCCATTCAATTATTTTATCCCCACTGATCTTCAATTCCTCAACCTAACATTTTTGTCCGTTACATAACGCTCTCGACAGTCATATCTCGACATCCGCCATCGAGCTCCTCTCAGGTCTTGCGCCAGCGACCTGCACATTCAATGCACTTAACCACGAAATGACTTGCGGTACATTGCTCACGAACAGCTCCGGAATACTGTACAATCTTGCAAAACATTTGTGCAGTTTTCAATTTTGTCTCGCATAACCGTACAGTGCGTATTGCTTTCCAGCTTCTGCTCTACGGAGTAATCGGACGCGGCATATATCCCCATATACATTCCGACTGCCGTTATCCACGTTTCCTCTGCATCATGCATGTAAAATTTGATCTTGCTTTGTGCATGCCTCTCGCAAACCGGAAATATACAATAATACTTATTATATGCAACGTCTGTAGGACCAGAATGAGATCCTCTCTCGAGCGCGGTCAGGCCTATCTGTCTCACTATAAATTTATCCGAAGGACGACAAAACCTGACGCAATACTCATTTCGAGGGTTTTACAAGCTTCGCTTGCCAACCCAGTTATTCGTCTATCTTTTACTACTTGAATCAGGATCTGTTCGCTGAAGCTGAATGTAATGGAGTACCGCAAGACTAGGTCTCTGAATGTGAGGGAAAGCAATAATTTCGCGGTTGGTTTCAAAGATTTCTTCAGAAATGCGGCGTTTGTGCTTGGGTATTCTGCCTGTTTTAGGCCGATAATTTCATCGATCAAACTGTGCCCCGTGAATCAAGCGACAGTAGATAATTTTCACCTCACCTAGAGTAGCGTAAAAATTACGAGGGTAAAACGTAAACACAATTTTAAACCGCCTGCGTACAGAAAAAGAATACCATGAATATTTATTTGAAAAACGTCGCTGATGTAGAGCAGAAAAAGCAATGGGCCTAATGTGCTTCTTTGAATAACCCAGCTAGTAATCGGACGAGGCCGGGATGGATTTTCATTTACATTCACCACAAGCATTCTATAGGCCAATAAAGAAAACCAAGCCAGCAGGGCGGTCTATACCCAAGCCCTTCGATTCCACGAGAAGATTACGATGAGACACACCATCAAAAGCATTCGTCACATCTAAGAAAATCATAAACACCAACTTTCCGTTGTCTGATTAGTGTCCCCAGCAAAATTCTTGAAAGCAATTTCAGTCGCATCATCCTAGCACAACTAAGGGACAAGAACCTCCTCCAACCTCACCGAAACGACACCCTACATGTTGGGTTCTGTGCCACAAACATGCTATGTCTTATGGGAAGTCTATCGCAGGTATTCGATGACTAAAGTCCTATGATATATCTGGTCCGTTAATAACTCTTGTTCGTGGCTTTTTACAGACTGCTTCTTCACTGTGACACAATGTCTCTCAAGCTCCGACCCCTCTTAAACCTGAAGGGAGTGCCGAAAGGATCAACGACTAGCCCCCTTTAGCCACGCGGATAAGATCGTTAGCTCAAATCCTCCCACCGCCCGCCAACTTCTCCACCTAATAGCTCTTTTGCTGTCTGCAACAGCCTCCTCGAAATGTAGAATCTAATGGATAGCTTTTTGAGTTCAATTCTTGGAGTTCTCAGGGGATACTCCAAAAACGTGCTCAGGATTTTCCCCAGAACGAAGGAGCGAAAATCACTTTCAGCCACGGAGCGGTATCTATTTGAAACCGTTCACCCCAAGAAGTGTTTAAGGCACTGAATAAAGCAGCTTCCAGAATATTGCAAGAAAGGGTTTTGGGGATGTTTTATCGTAGAACACCACGGCGTTCTCTTAAAAAAGTGAGACAAGACAAAAAACAACAGCAATGCACTTAAGTCCATATAGAGGAATTTTCCTCTTATATATTTTCAAGGATTTTGTATCGCGGCTTTGCCTTGTGTATTACGGAATCCTCGGTTAGTTAAATCCCTTATCTTCGGGGGCGATTTGCGTATCCCACGTTACCCTCGCAGCAAAAAGCACGCCGCCGGGATCGACTGTGAGAGAACTTACAAAGGAAGACAATAAAACCCTGGGGTAAAGCAGGTTCCCAATAGGTCCGTGTAACACATCTTGACTCCAAGAAAACTGAGTTGAACTGAACTGCACTGAATGGAACCTTAGATCCCGTCGTACTTATGGGAAACATGGATTGGAAAATCCGTGTCTCATGTTTGCTGACGTCAGCAAACTACTGGGGAAAACGAAAAGTCAGGTGATGAGGTTTACCTGTGGTCGGTGAGCTGGGATCTTTGATTGAACCTGAGCTAGTGCCAACGGCTCATCGAAGCTGAAGCATATTCCCCTCCCCACATGGGTCCACCTGGGCACCAGGTCACGATGGACAAGACTCAGCAAGCAAGAGACCTCGAGATAGTCGTGGGTGCAGACTTCAAACCTAGTCTGCAATGTCAGAAGGCAGCCAAGAAGACAGTGTTCCGTAGGCCAACTTAGAAGGACCGTCGGATCTAGAAAGCCTAAAGTTCTGCCGCCGTTCAAGGCATTTGTCAGGCCGCACTAAGAATACTGTGTACAGGCATGGAGACCATACTACGTAAGAGATAGTAAAGTGCCGGGACAGGTTCAGCGTGTTTTTACACGGTGGATTGTCATTGGAGGCACATGGGTTTTGAGCAAAGACTGAGGGCGCTTGGCTTGCACTCCCTGGAATGACGTAGAGAAAGAGGCGACTTAATACAGGCTTTCAAGGTCATTAAAGATCTGGCCGAGATACAGGGTCACCGTGGAGCCCTAATTCAGTTGAGGGGAGCGATACACTTAGAGGGAACGGAATAACGATGGAGCCAGAACACAACGACCGGATTGAAAAGCAAACTGTTTACCACATGAGTGATGAATGACTAGAACAAGCTACCGGAGGACGAGGTCAAGGAAGGATCGGTGCGGGAACTAGACAATGCGTAGCTGACTGCATTTGGAGAGGACAATGTGTGAATTGTAGGGTAGAGGTAATGGTTGAGAGGAGAGCATTTCATTAATTGCATCCTTCCTTAAGGGAATTGAAGAGGGTTTTCCACCTTGCCGTTGTCGAAGTATCGTCATATCGAAGGAGATCTCGGTACAAGAACCTGGGCGATCAGGCATCGCGCCGCATATTCTTGTAATCTATCTGGAAATGGAACTGGAATTTCAAGGTCGGCGAGTAGCGCAAAGCCCGTAGCGCTTTCAGACGTAAAATGTCCGAAGTCGTTGACCCTCTGGTAATCTCCTTTATACTCATCGTTGGCGCATCCTGTAGGAAGCCCTCAGGGAGGAGTGTAAACAAACTTCTGGTTGCCAAGATTTTGTGAAGAAACTGGAAGACTGTGGCACGAGACAGTCGAAGACTAATGAGTCGTGTGAGGAGGAGTTTATTGACCTTTTGGAATGTGCTGACAAATGTCTGGCTCCCAAGTTATTCAGCCATCTGAAATGAACAAAGTTTTTAATAGTGTAACATAGTGTGCTGTATGGGAATGCTCAAAAATATGCTAATTTAGTACTTCCTCTTCTCATCTCAATCCCGGCCAGTAATATGATTTGGATTTAAGCGGCTGCTTTGTTGTTGTCATGACGTTACTTCACAAACCGTAGGCTGATTTAAGCATATTTCATTCACAGTTCTCGGCGGGCTATAAGTATGCTATGGCAAATATGCGACGTAGGTGGCAGTGAGATTTGCAGCTCACTTCATTTGGCTAGGCTGTCGTATGCAGCGGAAGCTGCGGTTTTCTGATAAACTGAGATTTATCCGAAATTTCACTTCACTCATTTTCAGATCTGCTAGATCGATGTGTCCACTTGACCTTTTCATAATCATCATCGTTCAGCGTTAAACAGCGAGGCAAGCCTCAGTGACCGCTACTTTTACAAGTTTCTGTGAAAAAGTGACTAGCCAAGGGGAACAGGGAGTGAACCTACACAGGCGAGAAAAAATGAGATGCAGCCCCAGCCAACATACGAGACAAAGGTTAACTGTACAAACGCACTCTTTCAATCATTCTGATTCGACAGAAAATGACAACATGATCGCCATTGTTCGCAGTTCATTGTCACATCCTTCAGTGTCTCCAGCCACCTAGTTGACGAGGTTTTCGGACCTCAACCACGAAGACGCGAGACACCTACTTCACCTATGTTCACTAT